>RJWM01021894.1:0-34611 GCA_004363535.1 Dasyprocta punctata
TTCCCTTTGTGTTTGTCATTTTGGCAAATTACTGGAAGATGCGACTCTGGCCTAAAGGAAAGGAGAATTTGGCCTTTTAATCTATTATGTACTTTAATTTATTTTAGAAAAAAGCAAACAAAATATGCATTTAATTCTAGTAGTAGCAATGCTCATCTCAATCCTATTCAATTTTAGCAACAAAGAAAATACTAAAATGTTATTGCAATAAACGTCTAAGATGCTCTTCTCAGCTTTATTCCTGTGCTAAGATTATAAATAAGGGGTTGGAAGCGTGCTTTGGAGCAGTGTATGCCAAAGCTTAGTTATAGTACTCTGATAATTAATTCTATGGCCCATGCCAGCTTGATAAAAGGAACTCAGAGGAGGTAAAGCTGGCTTGTTTTTCTTTTCCCCCCTGACTTTAGATGGAACACAAACATAAAGTGCCTCACTGAAGACCCCCCAGGTACTGCGCATGGAGCTGCAGTGATCAGTCAAGGGCCAGGCCTGCTCTGAAGGAAAACGCACAGGGACTGGGCCATCGGTCGGCACCCTCAGCACGCACAGGCAGCAGCAAGGAGCACGTGGGGCAGCACCCGCTTCGGGGGCCGAGCAGGGACCAGCCAGCGTCCCCGGGAAACCTCGCTCATGCTGTCTGTTCAGACACTTGGATTAAAAACACTTTGAAAAACGAATGTTGGTAGTTGGGATTTAGGGCATATTGATTGGAACGTGACTAATGGGAAAGAATTTTTGAAAAGCTAAATGGGCTGTCTATATCCTTGAATACATACATGCAGGTGAAAGATATGAATGTTAATGCCCAAGTATGTTACTGGCTTTATTGCCGGTTTATAAGTACAGACGACTGAGTAAAAGACTCTGCTTTTGCTCCGTTTGGGGTTTAATTTCCCATTCAGTGAAATACTAGAGTCTGTTACAAAGGCCAAGTGGGGAAATTTGTAAAACTCTGCTCAGGTCAGTGAGAGGAAGACTTCTGAAGCTGACATAACTTTACACTCCTTCTGGCTCCTAAGTCTGCAGAATAACATACAAGCAATCATTTAGGGTGGGCCATGGATACAGTTTGAATGTCCTCACCACAGTTTACGCTGGGATTCAATTGCCAGTGCTGAAGCTAAGATGTCAGGTGGCAACCAGGTCTCAGGGGGTCACTGCACCCCTGTGGGTGGGTTAACCCCACCACCAGGAGGGGCTGATTACTGGGAGTGCCTTCCTGGCGAAGCTGGGTCAGTCCGAGGTTTCTGAGCCTTACGAATGCTCCCTTGTTCTCCGGCCCATTGTGGCACAGCACAAAAACCCCCAGCTGTTACCTCGCTATCCTGCCCATCTTTGGAACCGCTGGCAAGCAGACTTCTACCATTTATGAGGTACCCACCCTGTGCTATTCTGTTACAGCAACAGAAAACGGACTAAGAACAAAAACTGGTGTGGAGAAGTGGGACTGATAAAGCAACAGCCTTGTCAAACCCTTGAAAATGTGGAAGTGTATTTGTAAGTAGATAATGGACAGAGGTTGAAAGTATTTGGAGAAAAGCCAAGAAAACACCCAATACCACCACAGGCAGAGCGATTCTGTTTGAGCAGAGTCTGGTAAGCGGTCAGAAGAAGAGAAGTGCAGGAGTCTGAGTCTTCCTTCAGGTCACCAAAGCCGCCGTGACCAGAAACGGTGCAGTCATCCGACGCGGTCCCAGAGGAGAACAAGGGACGGAGAACTGGAACTTGGAATGAAGGCCATCCCTGCTCCATCCGAGCTCCGTGCACTTGGAATTGATGGCACGCAGAGTTTAACGGTAGAGAATTAGGCTGAAGAAATCCGAAGCAGGGTGTGCGGCTACCTCTCACTGCCTGATCAGGAATGAGAGAAGAGCGGACGGAGAATTAAGAGAGAAGCAGAAGGGAAAGACCTGCAGCGCGGGCCTGGAAGGAGCGGAGAAGCACGTCTGGGGTCGGGGGACCGCAGGACAGAACCGCAGGGCACCGCTCCTGTCCGCCGAGACCGGGAGAAGGCCGCAAGGGCAGCTCGGAGGCCGGAGGGCCGGGCATCCCCCCCGCGTGGCCCGGGCTCCCCCGCAGCGTGGCCCAGGCACCCTCAGTGGCCACGGCCCAGGGCCACTGGGATCGCAGCGCCCCCACCACTCTGCCTTGACGCATGCGGGGCTCCAGGCACCGGGCCATGGTCCGGAGGAACCAACCCAAGCCACCAGGCGCACTCCAGGGGCGCAGAACGCAGGGCTGCGGAGGGTGGAGCGCGGAGCGCGGCTTCCTGAGCAGTCCGGAAGGTCAGAGCTGGACCCCGGGGTGGCTGCGAGCAGCGCGCGGGCCTCGCAGTGGACACCGCCTGCCCTCGAGGCCCAAAGCCAGCCCGGACGCAGTGCGCAGGGCTCCCGGGCCTCCACCCAATCACAGCTGCTACCTGGCAAGCCCCAGGGTCCGGGTCGGGGAATGGGGACTGCGGAGATGGTCCACTGCCCCCCGTTTGACCCTCGCCAGCCGGCCGGACCTGGGGCGCTGTGGTCCCCTTCTCCACGCGTGTCCTTGGGGAGGAGCGCTCGGCCGGCCCCGCAGGCTCCCGCGGCCTCAGTCCTGGAATCTCCCCCGTGTAGCCTTGAGATAGAAATTTTCTGGTGACACTGGGACGGTTTCTGGGGAACTGGGGTGGATGAGTGCGTTTTGGACGTGAGAGGGACACGGATTTTGGGGTTGGGGCAGAATGTCATAGCGCGGATGTTCCACGCCGAAACTCGCCCTCGGGGCCGTGGCTCCGCGCGCGTGGTGGGGAGGGGGTCCCGGGTCCGGGGTCCCCTGCACTCCCCAGCCTGGCTAGGGGCGAGGGCCACATGAGCTGGGTCCCCGGGACACTGGCCACTGAAGCGAGCCGTGTGCCACTCTCCGAAATTCACCCACGTTCTGGTCTCGGGACAGCAGCAGGAAAGAGGCGGGGCAACCTGGGCTCCGCTGGGTGAGCTTAACTCCCCCGGAGGAAAGTCTGTGTTCGGTGGGGTCCTTACGCCGTCAGCTTCCCGTGGACACCAAAGACAAGTTTCCGAAGTGTCTCCTTCGTTTCCTTAGAATTAGCTTGATCTGTAACATGTCACATGTAATTTAGTCTTACAGATGAACAGTCTTATTCAAAAAATGAAATTTTCCTATCATGCTCTTTTGGCAACAAGTGCAAAAAGAAAACATTTTCCCCCAAGTTACCCCACAAATCTGATATGAAAAGCATGCTAATCTTCATTATACGGCAGAAGTTATTTAAGCTACTCAACTCTTAGGATAACAATGACTTTGATGCAGAAAACGGCTACATTTTTCATTAGAATGAATGTGGTTTAAATGAGGTTTAATTTTAGAACGTAGACATAAGGCACCTTCTGTTTAGAAATTGTGTGTTTGAATGTGATTTTTACTACAGAAAATCTGCAGTTACAAATTGCATTTTATCGAGGCTGCCATGCGAATGAGGATTTTGAATGGAACTCTTGCTGTTATCAACTACCTTCCATTCATAGGACTACATTCTGAACATGCTTTCAATTAGGAAATCTCAATAAATTCATTTTAAAATCCAAGACACCTGATTCAACTTTGCAGTTTTGAATTATCAGGTCATTTTGAGATCCAGTCTGTACTGTTTTGATGTTGGGAATCATCCAAAGAAGGGAAAACGTAAGCAAGGAAAGAAGTTCTTAATTTATCTAGTTATTGAAATTTTTTGTGCCAAAAGGACAGATGGTGTAGCCAATAAACAGGGTCATGCATCCTTGGAAGTCTAATCACAATATCCACTGCCTACCATAAACAGAACAGAGAGAAAGAAGGAGGCAAGTACACACAAATCCACGTTGTAGCCACTCAGAATGCAGAGAAAGTACCTGAGAAGTCAGCCAGTGAAAGAAAAAAAGAAAGAACCCCAAAGAAATGTCACCAGAACCTCACCCTCCCATTCTAACAATTGAAAAGCTCAGGCTTTATAGCATAAAAATCCATGCCTCTTTCAGTTTGTTGCTTATTCCTCCTTCATCTAGTTCAAATAAGCCCCATTTCAGAAAAATAATCTGTAGTCATCATCCTGTTGACACTTTGTCCACACTGAGCGCTAATGAGCGGAGATTTCCCTGCCATGGTTTCTACTTGGGTGCTCACAGTGTCGCCCATCAAAGAGTCAGAGCCAGCCGCGTCTTCATCTAAAACATTCTCCTCTCTCAGAAGCTGTAGCTTCAGGACCAGGGGTTATTTGTTCCTAAATATCTTTTTCCCTACTCTATTTCGATTGTCTACATGACTTGTAATGAAATGAAGCAAGAATAAAAATGTTCCCTTCACCATCAATTTGTGTCTTTCTTTATCCTTTTCCAAAATCTGATTATTTTCACTTCCACGAAGCCCTTTAGAAGTAATTCTCCAGCAGCAACCACAGATACTTCTGATCTTAAATTACAGAAACTTTCTCAGGTGAGGAAGAAAAATTCATGGTGATAAAAGGGAGGCAAATAAAGAATTTATAGTAAAAAAAAATCCCAGCTGTGTAGAAACCTCTGAGGAAATCCATTTCATGTTAATGGTGCTTTCTTAGCTCCATCTTTCTGCTGTCTCTCTTTTCTCTGACTTTATTAGAATGATCACTGCCATTCAATCAGTCTCTCCTTCTCCCTCTTCCATCTCTTTAGAGTTCTGCTATTGGCTCATTATCCTACTGAAGAGGATCAAGTCTTATTTTTCAGATGAAAACTACCATTTCTCTAGACTTTAGATTTTTCATTGTTTGTATGACAGAAAAATCCCAATAAAGAAATATTCATGAAGTTGTCTCACAACCACTCCTTGTTCTTTCCAAAAAAAGAACAATGCATCCATCCAAACTGACCACACACACACACACACACACTTTCCTTGAATTTTATTACCAGTTGTTGAAGTGGCATTTGTATGAATATGTCCAGCATTCTTCTCAGTTGGCAGATTTTTTCTTGGGTGTCATTTTCTTATCTCCATGGGTCACTCAACTCTGTTCACAGGAATGCTGGATTTCTGAGAGAAAAGTGAATCAATTTTTCCCTGAGTCTAGACTGCTCGGGATTGAGAAGAAAAACGGTATAGTGTTTGTCCACTGAGCAGCACCATGCTGATCAGAACAGGATTAGACTCAACTTCAGCTATAGAATCTGAACTCCAGAAATAATTCTATATATTTATTCTATTTTCTGTTGTTTTCTTACTGTAGGAGTAAAAATTTTTGGAAGGTATTACAGTTTTGAACTGTGTAGAAAGAAGGCTGTTCTTTATCCAAGTATGGATAATTTAAGGAAGAAAAATATTCACAGGTGCTATGTTTAAGAAGTTTGCACGTTCAGGCACATATATACACACTCCTCACAAAGGTAATATATAATACTAAAGGTTGTAGAAATACGAAGTAGATGGTGAAAACACACAACACTGTAGATTCTCCTGTATCTTTCTTTTGTTCTGTTCAAGTTGAGTGCCATGACTTTGCTACCATAAAGCATCACCCATAAGACAATCAGTGAGGTCACCACGGCTGTGTGAGTACTCCAATGCGTACCATCCTCTTGGTATTTCATATGCTGAGTTTACTGCATTGACTCATGAAGTGGGTGTTATACCTTTATGTAAACTGCTTGAAAGAACAGGTGCGTTTGTTCTTCTACATCCCATTTGCCACTCTATCTGACTCACTACCCACAAAACTGTTCTTCTTAGGGTCACAGTAAAGGTTTTTAATCAATTCTCTGAATTCCCCTTACTCCACTGTATTGGATGGATCCTGTGTCCCCCCAAATCCTCATGTAATTTGGATGGGGCTGAGTCTGGCATTCATGACTGGTTTGTTGTCTAGTGCTGGGATCAGTGATGTGAGTGCTGCACCTGCCCAGGAGTAGAGCCGACATACAGAGCAAGGGTGAAAGGAATGTGTGTCTTCCCTCTCTTGCACTCTCTCTTGCCAGTTCACCTGGCTGCTTGGTGGCTGCCATGAATGGCTGCCCCACCACACCATGCTACCTTGGAGTCAACTGAGTATGAACCAGAAACTCCCAAGAACTGTAAGAAATAAACCTTTCCTTCCCTAATTTTGGGTGTCAGGTATTCTGTCTCAGCAACAAGTGAAAAGTAACTAAGACAGAATTTGGTACCACGGGAGTAGGGTCATTGCTGTGACTAAACCTGACCCCATGTGGTTCAAGAGCCTTTGGAAATGGCTTGTGGGAAGAGTTTGGAAATGTTTGGAGATGTTGCTAAAGAGTGGAATTGGATCAGCTTAGATTGCTCTGTATGGGAGATTCTGGTCAGAGCTCAGTAGACCAGAAGGCTGATAGAAAGCCTGCCAGTAAAGACCAGGCTCAGGAGGTTTCTACTGGGAAGAGGGACTGCATTTGTTGTTGGACACCACACGATGTGTGTTACAGCTTGGCAGAAAGTTTGTCTGCGTTCTGCCTGTGCCCTGAGACTCTGCCTGAGCCTGAGATGAAGGGCAATTAACTGATTGGTCTGGCAAAAGAAATTTCAAGGCAACCTAATGTTGGAACGGTGGCCTGGCTATTGTTGGGGACTCTTAGTCAGATTTATGTTGGGAATTAAAAGCAAAGAACCTAGCATCATGATTCAAAACATTGTGAGTTTGGCCAGGAAGCTTTGGACTGTAAAGATAGAGCTGAGACCTTGATTGCTAAGAAGGAACAGAGAAATAAAAAAGATGGCCTGGGGGCATCCCTATAAGCAGCAGGCCTCCACCCTTTGCAGCCTCAGGCCTTCAAAAGTGAAAGAGTTTGCTCAGAAGAAAAAGTCACAGAGTGCCATGTTCCAGAGTGGCGACAGAGGCCACAGAAGGTTTCAAAATTGCTGCAGCCACATCAGGTTTCAAAATGGTGGTGGGCACACCAGATTCCAGAATGGTAGCAGCATAGAGAAGCTTTTCCTCACAATCAGGTTCAGAGGGCTCAGCAATCCACCAGTCGACCCCTACAGCCAAGAGAGAGGAAAGCTTGGCACTGCTTCAGCTGGCAGTGGACCTAGGCAGCATCCATGTGGTGCTGGTTTTAAGTGCAAGGAACATGTGCAGCTTCCACCCTGGCTGCAGAGGGCATTATGTAGAGATGTAAGGGAGAAGCCAAGGGTACAATGGATAGCACAAAGGTTTGAAAAAGCCAGAAATGTGCATTGTCCAAGGAAAGTTATGAAGGTTAAAACCCCTGGAATTGCCACAGGGATGGAGTCACTCAAGCCTTTTGGAGCTTGCAACCAGATTGCTTTAGATGCTGAGTGTGGAACTCCAGGACTTAATGTTTGCTCTGCTGGATTTTGGACTTGATATGGTTCCAATGCTTTGTATTCCCCTGTTTGTAACTTTTGGAATGGTAATGGTTATCTTGTGCCATTATATGTTGGAAGTGCTTAACCTCATTTTCATTTGTACAGGGGTTATAGTTAAAAGTTTGCCATAGATCTTGGAGGAGATTTGGGAGTTGGACTTTTCAGCAACTGTGGCAACTCTTGGAGATGGACTAAATGTCTTTGGTATGAAGGATGTACATGAGTCCTTGGGGGGGCCAAGGGTGGAATGTATTGGTTGGATCCTGTGTCCCCCTCAAGTCCTCATGTAATTTGGATGGGGCTGAATCTGGCATTTATGATTGATTTGTTGTCTAGTGCTGGGATTGGTGATGTGAGTGCTGCACCTGCCCACGATGAAGCCAACATACAGAGTAAGGGGGAAAGGAGTGTGTGTCTTCCCTCCCTTGCAATCTTTCTTGCAGATTCACCTTGCTATTTGGTGACCATCATGAATGGCTGCCCCACCACATCACGTTGCCTTGGAGTCAGCTGAATATGGACCAGAAACCCCCAAGAACTATAAGAAATAAACCTTTCCTTCCCTAATTTTAGGAATTAGGTATTCTATCACAGCAACAAGACATCCACTTAGCAGGAATGTTTGGTACAGCTATTTCCTCAGCCTCAACACACAGAGCTATAAGGTAAGATTCACTTTGCTGCAGAGAAACCACACACACTGTCCTCCCCCAGCTGACATCCCTCTTTCCTCTTTGCTGCTCCTCTTCATCCACTTGACCAGCATTCAGCAAAATAGCCGAGGGCCAGGCCACAGCTGCATCCTCACTTCCTTCCCCACACAGCCTAGAGAATCTGATGTTGTCACATGGCTTTAATGCCATCTATTCACAGAAACTGCAATTTGTTTCTCTGTCCCAGGTATCTCCCCCAAATTCCAGCTGTATGTAGCACTTGGCATTTTATCTTCCTGCTTGAGTCATAGCAAGAACCCAGATTTAATATAGACGAAGGAAACATGACCTGGTAATTGGAAAAGAAGGTATCCCAGAAAAAGAGAATGCAGAACTGATGAGCAAGTGATGCTGTCAGGGACTATGTCTCTGGGGAATGCTCCCCAGCAATACTTCTAAGAGGACTGAGGGCTGTAAGTCTGGGCGACAGTGCGAATGAAAGCACTGAAGCTGAGTTTGGTCTGGAAAACTTATAACAACAAGTCTTTGCCTGCTGTATCTGCTGGTGTGGTGGTCACAGGGTGATCTTGAAGCCACGGGATGACAAAGCCATGAGATAGAGGAACCCCAGCTCTGTTAAACCTGAAAAGAGAGGAACTGAGAATTACCCAATCAGGATATTTACACCGGATTATAGGTAAAAACAAATATTTATTGTGTTCTGCCATGAGGTCACTCATTATCATATTTTTTTATTTTAAACAAAAGGAAAACAAGAAATCAAAACATAACAATTTCACCCCAACCAACAAAATAGCAACAATCATCAGCATATTGGATATTCCCCAAAATTATGTAAGACAAAAAATACAGACATGAAACATTATCTAACTGATTATTAACAAAATTGTTTTCAAATGAACATTTCACATTAAAAATAAAATCTGAAGGTGACCCTGAAAAAATTACATTTTACTCAAAATTCTTTTTCTCTGACTGTCACAACTAATTTTTTATATACATAGATTTTGTTTCAGATGACATGATACTCTACCCAGAGGATCCCAAGAACTCCACACCTGTCTTTTTGTGACAGTAATGTATTGAGGTCTCCCAATACAGTTGTATTAAGTGTTACTTGATTTTTCATGTCGATTAATAATTGTTTTATAGCTGGGCGTGGTGGCACATGCCTTTAATCCCAGCACTCGGGAGGCTGAGGTAGGAGGAGCGTTGTGAGTTCGAGGCCCACTTGGGCTACAACACTAGTGCAAGGCCGACCTGAGCTACATAGTGTGACCCTGCCTCAAAAAACTAGGGCTGGGAGTTTGGCTCAGTGGCTTAAGCACCTGTCTGACAGGTGTGACGCTGTGAGTTTGATCCCTGGTGCCGAAACAAAAAATTGTTTTATATAACTGGGTGGACTAGTATTCATTGCATTATTATCTCTTCTTCTTAGATTGTTCCCTTGCCAATATATAATGGCCTTCTTTGTCTCTCTTAATCAGTCTTGGCTTAAAATTAACTTTATCTGCAAATAGAATAGCCATCTCTGCTTTTTTTCTGGACTCCTGTTGCATGGAGTATTGTTTTCCATCATTTAACTTTCAGTCTATGGGTATCTTTTGAATTAGATGTGTTTCTTGTATACAGCATATAGTTAGATCTTGCTTCCTGATCCATTCTGCCAGTCTATGTCTTTTGACTAATGAATTAAGACCATTAACATTGATGGTTAAATCTAATACGTATTGACTTACCTTTATCATGTTGTTTTCTTTTTTCCTGGTAGATTCCTTCTATTGGGGTTTGTGGAGCTGTAGTATTTATCATCCCTTTCTAAAATGTCCTTCAAAATATTTTGGAGTGCTGACTTGGTGCATTCATTTCCTCAACTGTTCCTTATCATGGAAGTATTTTGTTTCTCCCTCTATTTTGAAAGATAGTTTTGCAGGATACATCAGTCTGGGTTGAAAGTTCTTTTCTTTTAGAACTTGGAATATTTTACTCCAAGCTCTCCTTGACTTGAGAGTTTGTGCTGAGAAGTCCACTGTAATTCTGATGGGCTTTCCTTTATAGGTGATTTATTTCTTTTCCCTAACAGCTTTTAAAATTTTATTCTTGTGTGGAATTTCTGGAATCTTGACTATAATATGCCTGGAAGTAGTTTTTTGTTTTGTTTTGTTTTGTTTTGTTTTGTTTTGTTTGTTTGTTTTTTAACATTGCTAACTGGAGTTCTACATGCCCCACTTATTTGTATGTCAAATTCTTTTTCTCTACCAGGAAAATTTTCTGATATGATGTCTATAAGGAAGTTTTTAATGTCACTTGTAGTGTCTCCTGCTTGTTCACTGGTTTTCTTTGTCTTGTCAAGCAGCTGCTGGATTAATATGTCATGATCCCTTGCTAGTTTTGAAGGATCTTTCTTTTCCTGGTCACTAACTGCAAGCCTGTCTTCAATATCTGAGATTCTGTCCTCACATTGGCTTATTCTGCTTTGAATACTTTCAATAGAGTTTCTATTCTCCTGGATATCTACTTGACTCTGCTTTATGGAATCCATTTGCTTCCTATGTTGTCCTTCCATAATTTGCTTAAGCTTGTTTATTTTTTTATCTGTATCTGCCCTAACATCACTAAGCATGGTGTATATTTTGGTAGTTTCTGTGGTTACTTGAGAAATTATTTCTGATTTCATTTTTTCCATACCTCATTCAACTGCTTTGTTGCCACTTTTAAGAAACCTTGTAGGGGACTTTTGAATTTTCCAGCCTCATTGCCCCTGGATTTGTTTTTGGTGAACTGGGCATCTGGGGTTGTGACCTGTTTAAGTGTCTTCTCATTTCTTTTCTTTTTTAGCTTAATTCCTAAAGTGATACCTGTTAGTTGCCTGCAGTGGGTTACTTAAATGGTGGTATTAAGGACTTCCAGGTGATGAGCACTTCCCAGAGATATCTTCCAGGTGTAACTGGTTCCTGGGCTCTGAGTCTATTGGAAAATCCTGCCTCCTCAGTTTGTCAGAGATGAGAAACCACTGCTTACCTAGCCCAGTCCCTAGTTCCTTGGCACCATGCCCCAGCCCTCTCTGCAACCCCCAGTCAATCCCAGTCCTGGACCAGCATGGCCAACAGCTATCCAGTTCAATGGAATTAATTCTGGCTGCAGTGGCACCTATAGCACCAAACACAGCCAACAAAACAGTAAACTGATCCAACCCCTGATTTACAACCCCCAACCATATAAACTGAATTTATATCCATACAACACGATGCAAAACAATCATATACAATACTTAAGTTCACAAAATATCAATTCTGTCCCCAGGGGCGAGGACCCAAAATGAATTTAAGAAAAAGTAGAAAAGTGGGATAAGGGAAAAGAAACTACAAGTAGGTTGGAGAACAAAGATGGGTCCACCAACTCAGAGAAACCACTGCAGAAGACTGAGGGAAAAGAAAGCCAAAAGAGACAGAAAGGAGAACAGAACAAGACCAGACCCAAAAGGAGGGCAGAAACCACACTCACACACACACACACACACACACACACACACACACACAAAAAGAGTCCACTTCCAGAGTTCTCTCTGGATTCACTGGTAAACAGCCTGTGGAGACAGCAACCCAAATTGTGGCACTGTGTCTCTGCAAACCAGCAACTGTTCACAGATGGAGTAGTAGACAACCTTAGCAGGCCTGCCTTGAGAGCAGCCTCCTTGAGCTCGCAGCCATCCAAGCAGTCTCCACGGGTCTGCACCCAGCTAGGAATTGCTGGGGGAAGCCAGCAACAGTTTTAGCCCCAGGCATATCTGACCAGACTCAGGAATGGCTTCTGGCAAATCGCTCTCTCCCACTGGAGGACCAAGCCCTCCACACTCACCACAAGCCAGCACAGTCCACAGCGCCCACCGCTCTCCACCAAGGAATGGTTCTGCAGAGGCCCCAGGGTTACCAGCCACCACCAACACCGTGACTGTGTGCTGCTATGCTCCAACAGCTCCCCTCACACAGTGAGTCTGGCTCCAGGCATAGGCTCTGCCAGCTACCACCTTCTTCTTAATTGAATTTTTTCTTTTTGCTCTCTCTGTGGGGTTCGATTCAGACTTCAGGCTCTTCCTGAGTCGAAGGAACCCATCTCCCTCCTTTTTTTCTTCCTCAAGATTGTGTATTCCCACGTCTAGATGGTGTCTCTTAAAGAGGTTGTTTTCCCTGCACCCTACTACTCCACCATCTTCCTGGAAGTTGGATCATCCGTTACCATATTAACAACACTACTTTAATTATTAGGGGTTAACGAAGGTCCAACAAGCAAATATGTTACTTGCTTGCTCATCAATCCCCAGGAAAGCAAACTCTGATCACACAACAGTTGCTTAGGCTAAAAACGTTTTAGCTTCATGGACTCCTCTCTGTCACACATTTTATCTCCAATTTGCCTACAGATCCTACAGGGGCAACCTTCAAAACAAATCCAAAGTCTGTGTAGTGAGCATTACTTACCTGGATCTCCATATCATTATCATATTTTCTGTGTACCACTGTGATACTTTCCTATTCAACTTTGCTGCTTCCACACTTAGAACATTCTTTGTGTTTAGTGTTATGTCCCATAAACCATTTAGATATTGCTAGTCAATTTCCCACAGACAAGGAAGGTACTTTCATGCACCCCATACATCAACTCAAGTGACTTCTATGCTGAAAATATTTCAGTGGATTCCTCTTCTCATCAGGGTCGAGGTTGAAGTTCCTTTAGGTCCCTTGCCGACCTGGCTACTGAACATTTTGATATTATTTCTCCATGATGCTAGCCTCATTCATACTCCTTCCTTAGATGTACCAGTTTTGGTCCCAGTTCTGAGCTTTTTCACCTGTTCTTCTCTTTTTCTGGGATGTCTTCTACCTTGTATTCCATGAATTGACCCCTTCCTGTCCTCCAGAATTTGGCCTTTTTTATTTAAAAGGCCCAGGTGGCTAATATTTAAGGCTGTGGATCATTGGGTCTGTGTCCCTCAAAACTACTTAACATGCTTATGTGGCCCAAAAACAGCAAAAGACAACATGCAGATGAGTAGATATGGCCTCATTCCTGTAAGTGTGATTTACAAGAGCCAGCTGGGTTTGGAGTGGCAGCAAGAGTTTGCTGACTCCTACTTAGTTAGACTTCTGATCACATGTGACCTCTGAAAAGCATACACAGGTACCATGATAGGGATGGCTGCACTTATCATGTTTTTATTTTAGGGGGTACAAACTCAATACACACTCCGCAGAAAGCACATTCACATTTTGAGTTCCAGTGTCTTCCTGGTTCAGTGGTGTGCAGTGTGATGCTCTTTCTCCAGGCTGGGCAGAGGCAGTGGTGACCATGAGGGGAGACATCTGACACTATGTGATTTGCTGTGTGACCCCGTTGTGACAGAAGGTGGATTAGTGGATTAAATGCATTTTCAATTTATGATATTTACAACTTTCAGTGGGTTTATCTGTACATAACTCCATGGCAAGTGCAGGAACCACTAAGTCGTAAGTTGATTGAGAAGCTCAGTTTGGAATCCACTTGCACCAGTGTCTCCTGTGGCTCTAACAGCAGTGGCCTGAATAGTCTTACACTTCCTGTGCCTTACTTTCAAAAGGCAGAGCACAAGCACACCTTTCACATTAGGGTACGTTTACGGGTAAATAAAATAGCACATTTAGCATGCCACCAAGTAAGTGCTAATAAAACCCATCTCCCATCCCTCTGTTTTCTCACATTGTTCATCACTTGTCACTGCGGACCATGACCATGCACTTGGTCAGCTCCACCTCTTCCTCCATCAGAACAAAGCCCGACCACAGCACCGTCTGTCTTCCTGATTTGCAGTTGAAGGCCTGGTCCCACCAACGTGTGCTTAAAGGAAGCGTAGCTGGATGCTTGAGAATGATCTGTGTTTTCATTCACCTTAAACTCATGCGTAGATGTGTGCCCAGGTATTCCAGGGTTTGGTGGAGAGCGTCACTGTGCGCTCTGTGCCTCCCTGGAGACCTGGTGAGCGTAGGTGTGGATTCCCTGACTCGGTGCAATGGTGCTGGTTTCCTGGACACAGAGAAACCTACCCCGGCTCCCCTGGGTCACACTGATTTGAATTTAGTCCATGAAAAGTGTTAAATTAAACTTAACACCTTCTTATTTCATCTTGTTTGTAACTCATGAACCCTATTACAAGTAACTGAATTTTAAAAAATTTATGTGACAATCTCTGCTTAAAACTTAAAATGATTGTTATGTGCTGTGCACTCTCCAGCTGGTATTCTAGAAAGTCCCTTTTCTGTCTGCAGATCCCAGCCCTGCCCAGCTTTAGTTCTGTTGCCTCCCTAATCTACTGCTAAAACCTGTAGTAAATCATCATCTAAACATGCTGGGCTTGTTTCATTTCATTCATTGTCATTGACCCAGAGCACAGTACAGTAAGAGCCTGACTTACGGAACATTCTCAGTGAGAACTTACACAGGTGCGCTGTGTAAGACTCATTTCATCAGATTGTGAAGGAACCCCATTTACAAAGGTTCTCCTGTGACAGAGCTCATTTGTAAGTCAGGGACTTGCTGTATTTAAGATGAATTCCTCTCAGCACTCCCAGTATTTCTTTTCTAATTCTTTATGTATTTTTGTGGACAGCTTATCATGTTTTAACTTGGTTTAATAATGTGCTCTTTTCAAGAGTTTTTTTTTTTTTTCCTACTTCCATAGAAACTAAGGCCCATTGGGCAGGGATTTGTCTGAGTAACTCATATGTCCAAAGGACAAGGGACGGTGTCGCAGACTCAGTAGACTCTCAGTAGCTGTTTGCTAAGTATATTTCCATTAACATATTGCTATTTCATTCAGTGTTTTATTTCATTTGTTGGTGTTTTGGGCATTAACTAGGTGTGTGTGTACTTTTCCCCCCAAAATTAGACTGTAACTGAGGAATGCCTATCTTAGTTACTTTTTTTATGCTGAGACAAAATACCCAACACCCAAAGTTAAAGGAGGAAAGATTTATTTTAGCTCACTCTCTGTAGAGGTTTTGGTCCATAGTCATCTGGCTCCAAGGCAGGGCAGCCTGGCTGAAGGTTATCACAGACGAGAAACAGTCTGTGGCACAGCAGGCAGGAGGAGGCAACATCGAAGCCTGCCTCCCTTCTTTTCCTTTATATTCCATCCAGCTTACAAGCCCATTGACTGGTGCCATTCACACCCTGGTTGGAACCTCCACTATCCACACCCAAGACTATGGTAAACCAATTTAGTTATCACACAGCCTTGATCCAACTACCTGTGAGCACATGAGGCTTTGGGAGATACTTACATACAAGCCATAGAAGTACCCAATGCACAAATGCCAAGAGTAATATTGCAGAATTGTTAGAATCTTAGAAAACGGTTGCTGAATGATTAAGTGGACAAATGAATGACAGTTTAAGGGAGCTATGTCATCCTTCACAACAGCCACAAATCTATAACTGTAGTTTTTATTGTTATTTATTTTTGTGACTATTGTAGTCTGGATGTACACTTTGATTAATATGAGTTACAATACTTTGTTTGCAGAAGTAATAACCTCTGGGTAGAAACTACTGTTTAGCTTCAAAAACTTTAAGCAAATTATTAACATAAATGAGTATTTTCAGAGACCCTGAGGCATCAGCACTGTTGGTGTTTTGGAGAAAGAAATCATTAGAAAAGAACATTATGTTTTACGATTGCTTCTGGAAATATTCAGCAACATAGAATTATGTTTATTGTTTTCACCTTTATAAGAGGTTGTTTTTTTATTTCCTTCCCTTTAGAAGAAAACAGTGGTATATTGCATCATTGTTATTGTGGAAGTGTACTGTGAAGTGAAGTTGACTTGACATATCGATCTTGTCAATAATTAAGAAGTTCCCCTGGGAAAATAGTCAATTCAAAATGCGCCAGGTAACGTTTTAGTTACAGAAATGAGAAAAGCCTAGGGTTTTTGAATTTGCCTTCCCATGTTGGTTGAGACTTATATGTAAGTTAATTGAGGCAGATTGTTGCTTATCTGATTCATAAAGATTCTTAAAGGAAATCTTTTGATTTTAGGGATTTTCTCTTCAGATTGCAAAGTATGTAGAATATACTTATTACTATGCTTTTTAATTCTGAGGGACAAAAGGTCCAATGGTCTAAATACAAACCAATACTACTATTTCATTTTTGTTTTTAGTTTTATTCTTTTTTTTTAAACTTTTTCAGTTTTTTGACACAAGATATGTAACCCAGGCTGGTCTCAAATCACAATCTCCATTTTCAGTCTCCCAAGTGCGAGCTAGCATTGCAAGCTTTGCCATCACACCCAACACAGTGCTGTAACTTCACACTCCAGCTAGGTTCAGTAGAATGTGACCAGGTTTAAAGATAGTAACAGAGACAAGAATTGCTAATGCATTAAATTTCGAGTGGCAGAATAATTCTAATATTCAATTCTATACATGTTCATGATCAATAGTAATTTACTTACAGAATGTTAATATTTTTCATACAACTGCAGACAGTGGTTTAGTTTTAAATTTTATAATTATTGAAAAAATATAGCCTGCATTTTCAAGCTATTACCACTACTTCTCTATAATACATTTTTCTAGAAAAACAATGTTTTCATGAGTATAAGATTCACTTGAATACATGTATTATAAATGCCATACTTATGTGGAAATCTAAAATTTAACACTTCTACAATATCAATTTTATATTTTCTAATTTTAAGCACAGTATAAGCCTGAGTTTTCTGTTTCTGAGTCCTTACCAGTACTTTTTTGATAATGCTTTCAATATCTTCACTTTTACTCAAGTTTAATATCAACTTTCAACAATATTTATTACAACTACTTTCAATATTTCCCAGACTTCCACACAAGAAATAAGCATTAACTATGGACTTTTGATATAATATGTAAAATCTGACACACCTCAGAGCTAGGAGTTATACTCATTCTTCTTTTTCATATTCTTTTTTTTTCTTCACTTGGCTCCTCTATTCCATATCCCTCCGTTCTTTTCTTCTTTCCTCTTTCTTTTTTAGGTTTCTCAGTTTTATTGTACCCAGAGCTAAACAATTTACCCTTTTCTGATACAACATGCTATATCCAATTACGTTCATGAAGGAGCACTTAGCTTTTTCCATTGTATCTATTACTGTGATAGATTTGCAAAAACAAGTGCGCTTTTTCCACATTTATGCACTATATCAAGTACAAACTATGTGCTTAAAAATTATACATTTTAAAAAGATTAAGATTGTTTTCTCCTGCACACAGCAAATAACTGCTAAACATGCATACATTTCTGGTAAAGATGTTTCCTATCTGTCACCTGTCAGTGTCAACATAGAGAAATTAACAGGCTCATACATTAAGTGCTGCAGGAATAACAAGTAAAAACTTTGTACTGAACTGATTTGGAAAAAGGTAGTGTTTTGTAAGGATAGATGATATAAAATAGCAAGCAGAAATGTGGAAGGAATCACAGGTCAGTGTTCCTACACTGCAATACACACACACACACAGACACACACTGTCACACACACCTTGAGTAATTTGGGATATTCAGCGATGCTTCAATTCATGAATTTAATTTGCTCTGTTGCCAGGGATTTAGCTCAGTGACCTAAGTGCCTGCCTGGTAGGCACGAGGTTGTGAGCTCGATCCCCAGTACAAAAAAAAAAGAAAAAAAATTAATTTGTTCTGTAATTTTGGAAAAGATAGTCACACCTGTATCTGTGTGAGAAAGACAGCTGCAGTTATGTTTGTCAACTGTTTGTGAACCAAACTGTTTGCAAGTGAAAATGTTCATAAACCAAGTTACCACTGTGTAGGAAACAATCATAGCACCTAATAAACAGTGAGTTCCTCCACTGGAGTGGTCACTGAATACAATGATCCAGTCATTCGTTCTGGGTGGAAAATCGAAGATGTTTGGTGTGGTTCAGTAGTTGCAGGCTTGCTACTCTACAGGCTGTCTCTGTATCCAGAGTGATTCTTAAACATGGACCGATCAATGGGTCTTGACTGTCAGCTCCTCTCAGATGGTCAGTTTATCTGAAGAGCCCTTCTCTTTGAAATTTTGGTTACCAGTACACAAGCGAGGCTCTCCTGTTATGAAGCTTCACCTTCCTCCCATACTCCACAAGTGGGTACTTCATTTTCAGTGCCTTCATGTCCTAGCCCTCCCCTCCTTACCCTACACACTGGAGCGATTACTCCAGAACAGAAATGGTCAAGGGGAAGAAGCCGCCATGAACAAGATGCTTCATCCCGTCCGACCATAACCTACATTTACCTCCTCAGCACCATGGAGTCCTACTCACGGTGGGTCCCATGGATCTTCTCTTGCATCTCCCAAGCCCCATCTTCCCTGGGCATGGCATGAGGGACTGCACTTTGCAGGTGAAAACCGAGCGTGCTTCCATGGTCTGTGGCTGGGACAGTCTGCCTTGGCGTCCTCCCTGCCTGCACACTGCCCCTGCCCGCTCCAGCATGAGTGCAGCCAGGCTCTGCGGTGCCCATACACACCACCCACTGTAATCCACACTGTTGCATTTTTGAGAAAGGGGAGGGCACCCTGGAGAACAGGAAGGGAGGGACCCAGATCTCTCATTTCATGCTCAACATTCACAGCAAGCCTTCCAGAATGTTCCCTGGTGTCAGTCCTCATGCTTTCTGAAACAGGCCAGCAGGCCACTAAGTAGTGCTGTTAAAGCATTTCTTGGGCTCTGGTCTAGGAGGGCTCTTTTCTGTGGACTGGCCACTCTGTAACTACAGCACAGGTCCTGTTAAAGACTCACTTTGAGGCTCCTGTAAACTTGCTCCTGACTTATTTCTTGAGCAGTGTGGGGCCTAAATATCTCACATATCTACTTAGGGTTTCCATCCTGAGTGGTGTGGACAAAGTGGGTAAACCCCAGAGACGCCCAGAGGCCAGCAGCCAACAGTGGCAAAGACCCAGAGCCCAGCAGAGTTGACCTACAGCGTCCAGTTTAAGCTAGTATCTGACAGATATGGCCAGCAGTAGTAGTGGCCAGCAGCTGGGAGGGCCAACTGTTGGCATTCATTGCCTGGCATCATCTGGTGATGTCAGGATGGACAACAGAACTGTGCTTTGCCAATTCACAATTTCCATCCAAATTGAGCAAAAGAACCCTAGGTTGATGGGCATCAGATGAACCCATGGATGAGTATAGCACCCCCACGATTTGAGCGCCTTTCAAAAGTTCCACCTCTGAACACAGGAGACCACGGGAGGACATTTGAGATCTAATCCGTGGCTCCTACTTCTGTCACCAGTTTCCACTGCTGGTTCTGGCCTCAGGCTCTCCTTCACTGCAGACATAGGTCTCACTGCTCTTCCTTCTGTTCGCTTTCCTCAAACTCACATGAAGTGATAATCAATGAATCTCTTTTCATAGGTAAAAATCCAGTGAAAATTTATGATAAATTTTTTTCTTCACTCTATTTTTTCTAACACCATCCCATAATTAAAATTGAGACAAAACTAAATTTTATTAACTACAAGTAAAAATGTTACCACTATTTATACCTATGTGGTTAAGTGATTCATAATATTTATTTTAAACATGTGACAAACTTGCATTAGTCAAAAACATCTTTTTCTTTTGTTCTATCATCTAATTTTTAGTAAACATTATTGGTGTCTCTTTTACTTAATATTTCAGTAAACTTGGTATTTAGTAAACAATACAATTGTTTATGCTTTTAAAACTGGATTCAATGGACTCAAATTACTAGAGAGGCACATACAAATAAAAGTGAAAATTTAACAAATACATTACAGCAAATGCAAAGTGTGTCTTTCCAGATTTTGGTTTACCTAATTAGGGGCACAGGTTCTGTAGAATTATGCAGCAATCAGTGGAAAAGTTGGGTTTCAGAAGCCGAACACTCATGATATTTAGAAAAGCAGCAGAGCAATGATTTCACTGCTGTCTTGATGAGTGTTCGCTTAAATTGGGTATTGATGGTTTTGGTCCCCATTGCTAAATGGATAAAGAAGTCTTTTCTTGGAACAATTAAAGGGACTTCAGGGATGATGCATAGTGGGCTGTCTAACAGGCCTGCCCACCACCCCTC
The DNA here is from genome assembly GCA_004363535.1 of Dasyprocta punctata. Lineage (NCBI taxonomy): Eukaryota > Metazoa > Chordata > Mammalia > Rodentia > Dasyproctidae > Dasyprocta > Dasyprocta punctata. The sequence goes on from RJWM01021894.1 coordinate 20,128, forward strand.
CTCAGCACCAGCCCTCACCAGGAGATCTGATTACTTTGTCATGCAGCGGCCACCTGCCTGGGAGGACCCAGCTGCAGACCTGCTCCATCTGCATTCAGTCTCCGCTGATGTGTGGTAAGGCCCCACTTTCTGGAAACCTGTGTAGATCACGACAGAAGTTCAAGACATCCCTGAACCACTTGTTTTCATGTTAGTTTCTTTGTATCGCCTGTGTTTACTCTGGAGCTGGAGAAATAAGTTTAACAGGATTTCGACAGTTCTGATTTTATGTAGTTTTTCCAGGTTTCCTGTCCATGCAGTCACTGGTCTAGTAACCAATTTCAGAAAACAAATGTGAGCTGGGTTCCCTACAGGGCCCCACGGATGAGCAGTGTATAGCAGACCCTCTGCCTGGAGATTACAACAGGGACACCGCCGTCCACCCAGCACAGCAACCATGATGCACAGCCCTCTCCGCGCGTCTGTCCACGAGGACTGGCTTTCCATCACCCTCTGATGTCTCCTGCAGGAGATGCAGCTGTGCTAGCCAATCTGTCTTTTCAACTCCCTGAGAACAAATTACAGACCCGCAAATTGAGTCGACCCATATAAAGTAGTAGCTCAATTCCAAGCTCAGTTAGTCACAGAAAAAAAAAAAAAACCCTATTTCCCTGTATTGCGATGTTGTTGGGGGGGGATCCCAAAGTAGGGCAACGGGGTGTACATTTCTTGTATGTCCCTGAGGAACTTTTTCTATGTGTCCGCATAGGCCTATCTCTCTTTAGTTCACCCAGAGTAATTAGTAGTCTGGCTGTTACCTACTCTCTCGACAATCGCCTTATAGCAATGTTGTCTTTTTTAAGATGAATATTTCCCTAGGAAGAACTCAGTATCTTTCAGATTATTAGTTTCGAAGACACTGTCTTTATAATTTTTTCACCATTAAATATGATGTCTAACTTGCTAAGTTGTCATTTTTAAGTAAGCAAATGTAACAGAAGCCTTATAACACAAACCAGATAGTCTTCAGGTCACTAAAGTGTGAGCCCTGTTTTTACATTTCCTGGCTCTAATACAGTATTTCATACAGGATGGATGGAGAACCTCCCAGTGTTCTCTCACTGGTTCAGGGAGGGGCAAGCAGTCGGAGGTAAACCCACTCTTAAAAAAGTGAAGTATTTTAGGACAAAAGCAAGAAGGAGCTGCGGAACCTCACGACCGGAATCCTTCTAAAGAACATTTGGGATGTGGAGGTGTGCAGAGGCTAACACAGGCAGTCTCTCCTCTCCTCAAAGCAGGACCTGACGTCACCTGTTACTGTCATGTCTCCATGATTACAGTGTTTTTTGCTAGGTAACCAAACCTTAAGACATTCTCTTAGATAAATTAATATTCTTGTTTCTGTCTAAAAGTTTAGAATAATATGATCACTGAACAACTGTGTCGAGCATAGTGAATGATAGTAAACAACACTTACTCCACACACATAGTAATTGATAGTTGGCAAACACAGTTCTCTGCAACACATTGACAAGATGTTCATAGTCTCATAGCAGAGAAAAACAGCAGAAAATTCACAGAACCAGTATATCAAAATTAATGCATTTTAAAAGCTGTTAAATTAGCATTTATCAAAACAGTACAGTACGCCAGAAACTTAAGTGTTTCACGCACATAACCCAATTTAAATTTCTTGCCGGCTTGGAGGATGTACAGTATTCTTATCCCTATTTTGCACAAGAGGAAAGCAAGGCACAGAGACATAAAGCAACCCCACTCACCCGTGTTCCCACAACCACTGTGTAGAAGAGACAAACTGCGAACCAGGCAGCTTGACAATCCGACCCTTGAACCTGGCAGTAACTCAAATGTGCTCTTGAGCGATCGGTTTATGGTAGGAGGAGTCCAGGAAAAAGAGAAGTGAGCAACTGGGAATGCACTGAGGGAGATGACATTTTAGGAGAATTCAAAAAGCATGCAGCAAGCTGCTCATGCTTCTGCCCACACAGCGCACTGTAAGATATCTACGAAGGCATGTTTTCTCTTATATGCACCTGGCCCAGTCTCACCTCATCCCGCCCCAGGAGCCGAGGCCACAAGGTCTGCTCACTCTGTCCTAACGTGACCGCTGCTCTGCGCTCAGGTCAGAGGCCACTGGCAGTGCTCGCACTGACACCTCGCGGGGAACATGCACTCGTATTCCTGGTGGGAGAAGGACTTCAAATTAAGCTTGTGACACCCCTTGATGAGGATGGCTCTGTCCCATGAGCACTCCATACGTGTCAGTAAGAGCATAAGGCACCCTTGGGTCCCACATTGCAAGTCAGTAGTGAACAATTTCCAACAAGGGAGGGAAGAAAATGGACTTTCCTGATCTTGATGTCTGACGCATGGGCTCCCTTCAACACGAATGCTTAGAAACTGAACTTCAAGCTCCTTTCTAACTTAATGAATTGCAGTACTTTTAATAACAATCTGATCAGTATTGAGAATGCTTCCATAAATGTAGAATTTACCAAACTCAATCACAGCAATCCAACTTCCTTTTTGAATGAAAATCTGCTTGAGAATTAAATCTGTTTTTCCTGTCCTTTTAAGTGCTATCATGCACAGTCTAAACTTACACAGAAGATGACAGAATCAAAAACAAGGAATATGTATCCAATACATATCTATAATTTCCAGCAGTAACATCACACTTGAGTTTTCTGATCTCATGTTTATGCCAATAATTATTCATGAAAGAAAATACTGTAACAAGAATAAAAGGAGATCTTGAGAAAACTGAAAAATAAGTCATACCAGATTTGCTTGAGAAGTTGAAATCATCGTGATCATCTTCATTCATAAATGAAGACTTAAATAGAAGTAAATAGTTTATTGATTGGTACCACTAAAATTATAGATGTGTTCATGTAGCACAATTTTAAGATTCACTATTCAACAGAGAATGTATATGATATTTCAATAAAATGATTAATTGAATTTAACACTCTCTTGGTTATTAGATTCAATCTGAGGGTATAGCATTGAGAATTTTATTTCACTTAAACGCCAGTGTTGGATTTTTAGAATATGTCTTCTGAGAAGGAATCCAGCCGAATTAATGACAAATCTGATGCTGAGCCACAGAGCCAGGCCGTGGCCAACCCAGGATGGAAGACGCTGGTCACCTCTTTGCCAACAAGTTGATGGTTTACCTCACGATGCTTTCAGACTGGTCTGGCCCTCAGGCAGACCCACAGTGGAAAACTCAGAACACGAACATGAGCCTGACTGGGGATTTTAAAGACAGTTTGGCATAGCAGGGCTGAGGACTCCCATAGCTACACAGGTTCGAATCCCCCCCGAGACACTGAAGCAGTGAGCCGCTGATGGCGTCGTGAGGCATTCAGCTGGGAGTTGAGGGTGGTAGGAAGGGTGCAGTGTGAAAGCTATTCATACTCAAGCAGCAAAAACGACTTTGGGAATGAGCAAGAGGGCAGGAAATGTACGCTATCAGGACTCACAAGATCATGGAGCCCCCCAGGAATGTGGAATTGCCCATAACTGAGACAAGAAGATGAAATAGTTTTAAGTAAAGAATGGTTTGGGGGCTTGTTTAAAATGATGTCTTTGGCTGCTTGGTAAAGAAAGGGTTCTACAGCAGTAATGGCAAAATGAAGAAGGCCACTTAGGACTACAATAATAATCAAGTAAAAGGAGACAGTGGGGCTGGGTGTAGTGGTGCATGTCTATAATCCCAGCACTCCGGGAGACTGAGGCACGAAAATCACAAGCTTGCATACTGTCTAGCGACTTAGCAACTTAGGGGGACCTTGTCTCAAAACAGAAAATAAAAAAGGCTGGAGATGTAGCTCAGCGCAAAGGCACTGGGTTCCATGGGCAAGAGGGTCGCACCAGCCTGGTAACTTCGCATAAGCTTGTGGCTGTGCCGCAGAGCTGACGGGGGACCACTGGAGTCAGCTGGGGAGCAGGACATGAAAGAACCTTAACTGTTTTGCTACAGCTACCAGGTTTATGATAATACAATTTATAGAGAAGGACGAATAGGCGGGACAGCTATTCTATAAAACATGGCCAGGCTTGGGTTCAAATAAACACTTGTCGAAGAGAGAAATTAAATGTTTTTACAAGGAGAGATTCTCCAAATGTCACCATTGACATTTATATATACATGAAAGAAAAAACACCTGAAATTTACAAATTACTTAAAGGATTTTCTTAAGAATGTTTAACTATGTCACCATAAAGTATAACGTAATTATTTTATAGCAGCTCAACCAATTATCTCTGAAAATGAAAGGATCTGAGTAACTTCTAGAAGGATTCCTTTGTGTTAGAAACTCACATTTTGTAGAAAATGGTCAGAGCAGCACATGTCACCGAGTTAAAGGAAAGCTTTGTGTGCAGCAGTGATGGATGAGCCCCAAATTCTTTCCTGAGCCCTGATTATTTAGGTCTTTGAGGTTTTCTGCATTGTCAGCTGAGAAGGAAATTCTGTTTCTTGAAAACAGTTCTCTAATGATAACTAATGGTCAAGTTCAACTTGGCAAAACCCCTTCCTTCAGAGTGCCCTTTCTGGAGATGGATGACACTCCATGGGTCTGCCTGGTCCACAAAGCACATAACAGCCGGCAAAGCGATGGGCCGAAATGGAAAGGAATGCCACATCTTAAGTAAATTTCTTTTCATTTAGGTTACCTACTTTCCAAAGGCCGTGACATTTTGCACTTCATTGTAGCTGATTGGTCTGCCCTGTTTCTGAGGACATGAGGAAGACTATTACCGAGGGGACCCCAGAAGCCAAATAGCTTACTGTAAAGGTACCGGTGAACTCTGAACCAGTTTACCTTTTATTCGCCCTAAATGTTGCATAAATAATAAATAAAACTCTATCACCAGAGGTCTGCACAGGTGCTGTGTAAGCCAAAGAATGCACCAGCACAGCAGAGCTCCAGACTAAAGCTAATAAATCACCAGTATTCTAGGAAGGAAAACTGCAACCGTGGCGCAGCTGGTTGATGGGCACGACAGCCACACTGAATTAAATCAGAAAAAAGAAAGAAAAACAATTGTGATTTTTTGTTTTATTCTTTTTAAATCTAATAGAAACAGAAATACAAAGTGTTTGCCATTCTTTTAGCAAAATAGACTTTTCAAAAGATGGATGTAGCTATCTGTGTTATTCATAAAACACATATCATGTCAGCAAACACTAGATTTCTCTCATGGTTAGAAGTTACATCATTTAAAACATATTCCCTAAATTCAGTAGTTAAGATATGTAAATCATTCCCTGCCAAAACATAGAAAATAGAGGTTGTTTTACTGACGCATTCGTTGAGCAAGTCCACAATACCTCACTAACTAAAAGAGCCACAGAAAGCTGCAATATTTTGTAGACTATCACATCAGTCTCATTAGGGAGATGCAGAAGTCCTGCAAACCAGCTTAGGAAGACTTCCAGCAGATACTCAGGTAAGGGCCTGGAACGCAGCACTGTGAAGCAATGCACTTTTGCAGAAGGTGTGATTGGTAAATATGGTGCAAATATGTGCACTTTTAAAACTGGTTACAATAAAAGAAACACAGCCATGAATCCCCCTCAAAATACCTGCTCCCAACACGCCTATCGTCTCACTCTCGGAACTTCCTGCCGCGTTTCCGGAAGTCCCCTTCCCTGAGTGTCTTTAGTTGCTCTGTCAAGGCTGCCTCTGTACCCAGATCTGTCCCAGGTTTTCCTCTCATGGTCATTTTGCCCTGGGGGAACAGCCCACAGTCACTCGGTGCCGGACCCAGGGAGCCAGATGGCTGAGGACAGTGTTTCCGTCACCTGCATTCCAGGGTTCACTGACCCCCCAGAGGGTTGTTTGTTTATTTGTTTACTCACAATCATTAAGGACACTCAGGAAAGGACTTCCAGAACTGCTCCCGAAAGTGGTAAGCATGATGTGGTAAGTGTCCTTGATGCAAGCAGGAGTGTTCTGAGGGATTAATGGCAATAGTCCTTTTATTTTAATTTTTTACAGTTTAAACATGCCCAGCATATTTTGGTCACACCTCTCTATTTGAAATCTGTTCAGATGTTCTCCACAATCCATGGTTTTCATTCCACAGAAAATGTGGAGGTTATAACTAACCCGGATTCTAACTTAGAATAAAATTTTTGGAAAAAATTAATATAGGTGAACCAAATATATACAGCATAAACCCATAAATTTATTCATACAATATAAGTAAACAGTAGTGTCATTTTAAAAAACTGTATTGAAAGAATTTTATTAAGATAAAAATAATGCTGAGATGCATTTCACGTTTAGCATTACTGAGGCTGTGGGTTCAATGTCTGATATATATACTTGGTATTTATATCAATATTTATATTAATTGCTATTATGGCTTATATTAAAAAATGCCCCCCAAAGGCCTCATATACTCACAGACTTGGCTTTTGGAAAAGGATTGGACCATGGGGACGCCATGGCTGGTTGGCTCTTAGGCGGTGGGGTCTGGAGGGAAGAGGCGGGTCACAGGGTTTGTGACCCGGAAGGGTTTATCTCTTTCCCTGGCTCCTCCCTTCTCTCTCTGCTTCCTGACCACTGTGACGTGAGCAGCTGTCTCCCCACCAGGTCCTTCCACTGCGCCCTTCCAGGCCATGGAACCAGCTGACCATTGGCCGTAACCTGAGCCAAAGTGAATCTCTCCTCCTGGGAATTGTGTGACAAGAAAGTGACAAAGATAATTGTTCTGACATCTTTTTAAATTATTTATTGTGTTTCAAAGCTGTTGTTTTATCTGGAAACAATGTAGGATTAAGACAGTCTCTGGAAACAGAATTCTCGTCATGACTGTGATCATTAACCAGCTCCTTAATCTGCTCAGTTTTCTCATCTACAAAATGAATTCTAGGGCCGGGAGTTTGGGTCAGTGCCTTAAGCGCCTGCTCTGGCAGGCGCGAGGTTGTGAGTTCAATCCCCGGTGCCACAAAAAAAAAAAAAAAAAATGAATTCTAATAACAGTATTGGAAAAATTTCATTACTGAGTACAATCGAAATTCTTCAAACAGGCGCTACTGCACCGCAGTGATGAAGTAACAGCTAACTTCAGCGGCCAGTCCAGGGTGTTCACACTCTGTGTGCTGCAGACTCTTCTGAAGTCTGCCGAAATGTTTCTTATGTAACTTTTTTGTTTTTAATGGAAGCACAGCAATTATACAGATTTATGAGTTATAGCATAATTTAATACATGCTTATTATATGCAAAGATTAAATCAGAGAAGTTAACACTTCTGTTACTTAAACATTTACCGTTTCTTTGGGTTGTGAAGCTCTAGATTCCTCTCTTACATTCTGTATCAAATACAAGTGGTGCGTTGTAATCTATAACCACCTATGCTGTGACGCCTGCCTCACTCCTCCTGCACGGCCATACCTGCCCCCGAGCCTCCTACTCCTCCTCCCCTTCCCTCTCCTGGGGCCACTGTCCCCCTCGCCACTTCTCTGCGTTCAGCTTGAATCTTGCACAGGTGAGAAAGCGTGGGGCGTCTGTCTGTCCACGCCCAACCCACTGCATGTCCCACGGTGCCGCAGGCCCCCTCGCTTCCCGCGGCTGGGCGTGACTCCCTGCGTGCGCAGCCCGCGTCTCCCTTTCCCCACGGCCCTCCACGGACACTCCGCGGATCACACAGCGTGCGAGTCGGGAAGGAGGCCGACGTGACTGTCACGGGACGCCTCTCTGCAGGGCAATCGTTCCATTTGCTTTAAATATTTACCCAGCAGGAAAGCTGTGTCTTGGGTTTTGTTTATTTCTTGGGTTCCGGTTTGATTTCCTGAGGAGCCTTCATACTTTTCTCCAAAATGCCTGCTCTGCTTTACCTTCCACCAGCAGCCTCCAGGTTCCTGTCCCTGGCGTCCGGGCCGCTGTCTGCGGTTTTCCACTGCCCCGGGTCGCAGGACGCTTGTGCAGGCGGACGACACCGCGGCGGCTGCGATGCCGGTCCCGGAGGGCGAGGCCGCCAGCGCTCGCCCCGCACTCCGTGGCCGTCTGTTACAAGTGCTACTCAGGTTGCTTCCCCATCAGAGTGTTTCTTTGTTCATGCTTCGACTTTTTAGTTCTCTGGATACTCCGTACGTCACCCTTTTACAGATTGTTGTATGTATTTGAAATATTTTTATATAAAATAAACATGATTACAATGGAAACCAACTGCTGGGCCTTCCCATCTACACGTTCCAGGGCCCATGGATAGAGGGCCAATCTCTGAATTATTTTATGTCCTGTTATTTCTTAACCCTACCATTGGCTTAAATTTGTCATAAAATTCACTTTTTATTTATATATCATTAGCTAGTTAATTGTGCTAAGTGTGCAGTTTTACTGTTCATTGAAAAGGATGTATGAGTTTTTTAGATTTCTATGCTAATCCCATTCTGAAAATGTAGGCTACAGGACCCATTGCACAAATATTTTCCAAATCTATAAATACATATGATAAATCTACATTACACTAAATTTCCCAAAAAAAAGTCCATTTCTCAATTAAATAGCATGGAGATCTCTGAGAAAATTAAACTCCATCAGTATTTTAAAATAATTAGATAAGGTTTGGGTTAATAATGCCAAAACAGAAATGTCAAACAGGTACACTAATATATATCAAGAAGGAAATATTTTCCACAGATATCACATAGTAATAAGAATTGCTTATAAAAGTGTATTTCTTATAAAAGTACCATGAAAATTGAATAAAAATGTTTTATAGTCCTGTTACTATATATAGCAAAGGACACTTATGAAGAAGCCAATAAATTTTTAAAAGAAAACCAAATAAATCTAACAGAAGTTTCAATACAAGCCACTGAAAATCCTTGTAAATATCTTCAGTGCATGCCAGCATAAAATAGATGCAAGTTTATTCTACATTTTCATTTAGTTCTTGTGCAAAAATGTAGTTTAAAAAACTTCTAGCAGACTTAGTATAAAATCATCCATTATGAAACCCATAGTGAATATGGCAGTACATTTTTATTTTATAAATAAATGCATTGAGAAACATAAGAAATATCTGAACTAAGACTGTGAGAATCTTTAACACACTCATCAATATGATTTTAAAATTAGTTGCTTATTCATCATAGATAAGGTGAAAGATTTACACGATCTGAAGAGAAACCAGAGTATTATTCATCATAGATAAATAACAGGCTTGAAAAGTATGTTATTTAGAAATTATAATTATTTTCTTCACACCTCCAGAAACTCTAAAATTGTTTTCAAAACAATAAAAATATCCTCTGACAATAGCATTTTGTTAGAATAATCTTAAGTGTACTTTGCAAAGGTAAGTTAGAGCAAAAATAGAATAAATATTAGTTATACAGAATAGATGTAAATCGATACTAACGTTTACTTAAGAAAACTCTAAAGCTAAACACAGGTCTCATTCAGTTATTTGTCACTTGTGCTTGAATTTCAAAATAAATAATTAACTTTAAATGCATAACTTTTTTCAGCAGATTTTTCAATAAAAGGTAAATAGAGTTCAGCTTCTTTAGATAATCCCAGGGTTCTGGGATGCTAAGGCAGGAGGATCCTAAATTCTAGCCAGCCTGGGAAGCTAAGTAATGTAGCAGGATCCTGTCTCAAAATGAAAAAAAAAAAAAAAAAAAATTGAAAAGGGCTGGGGATGAAGCACAATGCAAAGGCCTTGGGTTTAATTCCTACCACTGCAAAAACAAGCCAAAGAAACCATTTCTTCTACTTAGTAAATTTTAACTGTAATTAACTTTTTATTTCATATAATTGACAAAATCATATATATTTAAGACATACTAAAGTGCCTACTAAGTGTCTACTATATTTAATTACAATAACAATAAAAATAAAATTTACACTTAAATTAGTAACTTGGTAAGTTTTAACTTTATGTGATTCCTCTTCAAATTCCGTTTGGAATAGTTGAACAAAAAATACCAAAGCTTATAATTTCCGTAACAGAGCCACCTGGAGAGAGGGAAGTGAGGGAAGAATAAATGAAAAGCATTAAACTGTGTTACGAACTTGCACCAACCCTCATGTAGATTGTGATCACTGTGCATTGCAAACATGTACTAATAAAAAATTTTGCAAGTTGCAATCACGACAAACTCACTGACTCGCACAATGTAGGGTAAACTGGAGACACTGGAATGGTTCGGAAGCCGAGCGCACAGTCGACCAGAACATCTGTGCCTCAAATCGCAAGTGCCGCAATGCTTCTGAAGTGCATGTACGTAAACACTGACACAGAAACAACACGCACAGCGTCGCTGTCGAGACAGGAGGCCATTGTCTCAGAGGGGATCAGAAGTCAAAGCCCTGCCGTCTGGGTCAAGATCATGTGACAAGAGAGGATGGGGTCAGTGCATCGCCCCAGTGTCCCCAGTAAGCCATTGGCTGCTAGAGAAGCCCTGGCCCTGCCTGGCCCCGAATCCACGTTGGGCAGCTGCGGGTTGGAGCCTGAGCACAGTTCCCTTGCACCTGCCTGCCAGCCCCCTGCCGCTCTCTCGACAGTCCTCTGGGAAGCCACCAGCAGCTCACCCAGCCCTGCCAGCTGGCTCTACCCAGTGTCCTGCAGTGCTCCAGAGTGGCCAGGTCATCCGTCCCAAGTGGCCTGCCCCAGCCGAAACCCCTGGGAGGGATGAGCAGCCTGCCCACCACTCCCAGCTGAGGGCCCAAGGCCCACTGAGCCCTGAGATTCTGCCACGAGTCCAGCTAGGGCTGCAGAACCTGCAGGTCTGCTGAACACCACTGGCACCCGCACAGCCCCAAGAGCAGCTGCTGCCCACCTCCTGCCCGTGAGCTGCACACCACACCCGCTGGCTCCTGTGGAGCCAGGGGACCAGGGGTTCCCCACCACTGCTATGCCCCAGGCCCAGGCCAGCCTGTACTGCTGCAGAAGCTGTGCAGAGCTGCACTCCTGTGCTGGTAGAAATGAAGCCAAAGCTTCCCACAAGTCAGCCCCAAGGACAGACCTCCTAGAGAAGCCCTTTGGCTCTGCTCGCTTCCCTACTCCATTACCAGAGACCCTGCATCCACCAGATGTGCACACATCAACAGAGGAATACAAGACCTATGAAACAGCAAAGTTACACAACGCCTCCAAAAGAACCTAGTGACCTGACCAACAGATCACAAAGAAAAAGAAATTCATGGAATGCCCAAAAAAGAATTCAAAATAATGATTCCAAAGATTCATTCTAAAGGCTGTCCATAGGAGAGTATAGTTTAATGACATTAGGAAAGCAAGTTCATGTTAAAAGAGAACATTCACAAGCTCCCACCCCCTCATCACCAACATGCCCATATCTCTACCCCTGTGTGTTAGCTACTTCCTCATTGCTGAGACAGAATTTCCAACATCCTCTGCTTAAAAGGAATTGAGGTTCATTTTAGCTCACAGATTCCGAAGTTTCAGTCCACGGTCAGCTGGCTCCAAGGAAGAAATGATAGGGCAGAAGGGCCTGGAAGGGGAGAGCTGCCTGACCTAAGACAGCTGGAAGAGGGGGGCTGCAGAGAAGAGAGAGAGATGGAGAGAGAGACAGACAGACAGACAGACAAAGACAGAGACAGAAATAGAGACAGAGAAAGAGAGAGGAGGGGGAGAGGGAGAGGAAAGAGTAGGGCGAAGGGGAAGAGGAGCAGAGGAGGAAGAGAGAGGAGGCAAGAGCACCCCGTCCAGGTCGTGCCGCGAGGGCCCACGTCCCCCATCCTGTGCGCTCGTCAATGGATTAATCTATCGGTCCGTACAGCACCCCCAGGCACCAGCACCGCCCAGTCACCTCGAAGAAGCCCCACTCCCGAACACCTGAGTCTTCTGAGGGACACTAGATCTACACCATAGAATGTCTTAGCTCATAAGTAAGCTCGCCCCGCCATTGTGCACTGGATCCCACAGTCCCGTGCCTGCAGCAGCAGTGCGTTTGTATTATGTGTAAGTATCCTCATTTTTCCTGCAGTGCTGGAAAAGAGCTATAGCCCCTGGTCGGATCTAAGTTTCCTACAGAAAGTTAACTGACCTTCGGAAAAAGGCATCTTCATCTCCCGTGTCTCCATTTGCCTTTTCATTAGAACTCCCCCAGGCAGTTGATAGGTAGATAGATGGATAGATGGTTGGTTGATCAATAGATTGACAGGTAGATATAGATATTCAGAAATATGCAAATATGTATATTCATGTATTCATATCTATATGTTTTTGTCATACATTCTGACCTCCTCTTTTTCTTGAACCTACAAACCCTAATTGTTTTTTTCTTTCCAGATGCCAGTAAATCTACTCCGTAAGAGACAGGATAACGGACCTCTCTGTTGCTAATTCTACTGATCAAACTTCAGTTCTCATCTCCCCTCACCTGCAGTTCACTTACTTGTTACTTTGCAGAATCCTTAAATACTCTCCAGTTTATGTAGGGAGCTGGCCAGCAGTTCGGAGAACAAAGACCGCCTGGGGCGAGTCACAAAACAAGTAACTCCAACCCCTAAAACACCAGGCCCTATGTTGCCACGCGTGTTTGTTACTGGCAACATGGTGTCATGTGACATTAAGTTGCTAAATGTATAAATAAACGCCCCTAAGTGAGGGAACAGTTACCTTCCCCCCATCCTGAGAGTAAGGGCTCCACCTGAGAGAGCTTTTTTCTCTTCTCTATTTTTCTCTTCCCCTCATAGTCCATCATCCTGGGAACCTTAAGAGCTGTGTGGGTCGCAACAAGTTTACCCCAGTCACGCCATCTTGCTGGCTGTGTCTCATAGCTCTTGATTCTTTCCACAAATCATCCTCGTCCCCCAGATCTTCCGGTACTGGGAGGAGTCCTCCCCGTCTCTGTGTGTTTGACTCCTGCCATGGACATATTCATTTGCAAACTAAATGCCACCTACATCTTGAGGGTTCCCAGGCCTATTTTACTAGTCAGTGTGTGATCCAGACTCAGCATGACTGAAATTAAAATCTCGAGTTTCCATCTTTTCACTAATTATCTCTTCTGTAGCCTTCCACTAACCAACAAAAGGCAAGTTATTCTTTTCAATAGTTAGGGGGCAAAGGTTTGAACTTGTCCTTTCCTTGTCCCTTTCTTCACTCTCCTTTAGCTGTTGTATCAGAAAAACATTAATAATTTTATCCCAAATATATGCTGAATTTGACAACCTCTTTTTACTTCTCCAGTGATGCTTCTAACCCATCATCGTTTGTCAACTAACTTAAAGAGTGACTCTCTACTTAACCTCTCCCCAACTGCACAAACAAAATGCAAAGCAAATACACCAAAGAACTCTCCTGCTCCATCCCACATCTTCCTGCGGTGCAGGTGCCACGTGCCAGCGCCAGCACCAGTCCTCACCTCAAATGCGCCCTTTAGCCGCATCTTTCATTTCTAAATACCCAACTTGAACAACTCCGAGGTCAGCTTCGCCCTTCTCCTCTTGTTTGAGTGTGCTGTTACACATGGTGTATCTGCTCTCCTCTTACTAGGTAATTAGCATAGAGACATAAGCAGATGCTTTCTTGTGGACATTCAAATTTAAAGAGTAGCCACTGCAGAGAGTTTTTCTAAAAATAAACAATGCAGGTAAAGTGCAATAATTTTTGTACGAACAAAGCCCATTTTGGAGCAAACAGTGTAGAGGCTCAGCAGTAAGCAATAGGCACTAATTTCTACAGATCTTAGAAGATTAGATGTCACTTCAAGGCTCAGTCTGCCATCAACAGAGACACAGAGCAGGGAGGCGACTCAACTCCAAGCCGTCACCCACACCGCTCTCCTGATTGGAAGAGGACACACATCAGTCAGCTCTCCGGAGGGAACTTCTACGTGCACATCTTCATGTGACTTCCCTCGGACACACCAGACATTACTCCATCAAAGATGGAGACAAGACTTCCCTAGACCATGCCACAGGAGGACGCATGGCGGCACCGTGGATAAGGAAAACAGTCTCCTCACCGTGGCCGTGCAGGAGTAACGGTAACAGCTGCCGCTTATGGGCTGCCTGCTGCCTTGGATTGGGACCGGTCCACACACCGCTTTTCATGCTCAAAGCAGGCTTCTCAGCCATCCAGCTTATTCCATGTTACACAAAACAAAGATCGAAAAGGTTAAATATACACTTATAATCAAGAAAGTAGTGAAACTAAGATTACATTCCAAGCCTCTCTTATTTCAAAGTCCTTGTTCTTTAAGGTACTTCAAGCTTCTTCTCACAATACTTAATAAAGCTCTTAATAATATTTAGTAAAAGAAATTTAAATCTAAAGCAAAGAAGCTCTTAGCAACAATTATTAATCTAAACAGACAACTGTATGCTTCACAATGCAAACCGCAGAGGGAAATGGATCTGAAACTGCTCACCAGACTGTGGCCTTTGTGGCAATGATGAAATTATGCTGGTTTGCATTGATAAGATTGGAAAATTCTGCTTAACTAAGATTTTTATCATCAATTAATATTAAGTGATCAAACACAA
>RJWM01021895.1:0-34537 GCA_004363535.1 Dasyprocta punctata
TTTTTTTTTTTTTTTTTTTTTTTTCGGCACTGGGAATTGAACTCACAACCTCGCGCCTGTCAAGCAGACAAGTAAACCACTGAGCCAAACTCCCGGCCCTAGTTTTTTGAGGCAGGGTCACACTATGTAGCTCAGGCTGGCCTTGCGCTCACGTTGTAGCCCAAGCTGGCCTTGAACTCACAACGCTCCTCCTACCTCAGCCTCCCAAGTGCTGGGATTAAAGTCATGTGCCACCATGCCTGGCTTGTTCTGTGACTTTTGATTCCTGCCTTGTAGAAGGAGTTACTTTCAGAGTAAAACTCCATGCGGTACTTGCAGTTTACAATAATCATAAGGTTTTCTTACGGTTGGTGCTGCCAGTCTCCTTGGGGCTGCCAAACCTCTCTGGGCTTATCTTGTGTTTGTGTATACAGGACCCCCCAACCCAGGGAACTGAGGTTAGTGTTCATTCCAGATTGCTTCTTCTCTGTGTGTTGCCTTCAGTTTCTAAATTTTCTCTGTGGTTTCTAATTTACCCAGTGGTTCTTTCTTGATTCCCAGAGCTCTACATTTTTTTTCTTTTCACTAAGGTGTTATTTCCAGGGTATCTCAATTCCAGGTCCTTGATGTTTTCATGACATTTATAAAATTAAAGGGGATATTGCAACATTTTTTCTTACAGAGTAAAAGAAAATCTGTTTAAAGGTAAACGGTTTTCTACCTCTGAAAAGGAACAAAAAAAATCTTAGAATTTTAAAATAATGATTCTCCATCTTACAAAATTAGTATTTTCTCTACCAGGCTTTTTTGTTTGTTTGTTTTGTTTTGATTTTTGACACAGTCTCACTATGTTGTCCACACTGATCTTGAACTCACTGTGTAATCAAGGCTGATCTCAAACTCGTAAAGATTTTCCTGCTCAGCCTCCCAAGTGCTAAGATTGCTGCCAGGTACTCTGACATTTATAAAAGTGAAGGATAAATATTTTTGGATATTTTTAAGAAGCTCACTATCTTGTGACCTCATAGGTCATTGTCTCCGAAGAAAATTTATAGCCCTTGGTGCTTTTCTTGAGCTAGATTCTGAATTATAGTATAGTGCCTTTTGCCCCGAATATGTGCATATATAGCTTTATGGGACTACAATGATGAGTTGAATTTATTCAACCTGACTGATCCTCTAACTAGATTGCTATATATGATGAAGTTAACATTAATTTTCATTTTCAGTCTGGAACCATATGCAATTCTGCTTTATCCTGTTACCTGCAATGAAGTCATTGATGAGTATCTGAAAAGACATAATGAATTGTCTATTTTTTTAGTATTTTCCTTTCTTGAAAGGAGGAAATTAAAACTTTAAACCTACTTGCATGATAATTTAATTTATTAAGATTTGGAATAAATAAAAATTCCAATCCAAAAATATGAAGAAAGCAACCTTTATTTGAATAAAGCCATTAGTAAGCACCTGGAACTCTAGTTTACATGACCTCAGCTATGGTTGTCAGATAAGCAAATAAAAATGCAGGATACTGGGGTAAGTTTGTATTTCAAATAGACAATGTTTTAGTATAAGCATGTTCCATGCAATATTTGGGAGTTACGCTAAAATTGTTGTTTATCTGAAATTCGAATTTAATTAGATATCCTGTATTTTATCTGGAAAACTTACCCCAGCACTACTGTCTCCAAGAGTAGGTGCCTAGTGCAAGTCTTATCAGCAAGCAGTGAGCACACATTTGGTATCAGGCAGGTCCGACAACAGATAGACATTCTGACATTAGGTAGGACAAAGCAGGTGGCAACTGTGGCAATAGGCAATCATAGGTATGCTGGTAAGCAGCTAGTATGATCCTAGTGGACCAAGGGCCAAAGACCAAGTTAGGACCCCAGTGAAAGAGAAGTTGGAATATATATATATATATATATATATATATGAATTAAGGTATCCCACAGGATTTAGTTATTAGCCAAGCTGAGCCTAATTGCTGGCATGGAAGTATGAGATAAAATCTCAGCTTCCATAAGATCAAAGAAAGATCAGGGACAAAATTATTCACACCTAGTTCTTGGCATAGGGCCCTTTGTATTTCCTGATCAGAGCAGATTGTTAATTATGTGGTGCCAAAGCCTTGGTTGGGATTGAGCTCATTTTCGGGGTTACATATCCTTACCTTCAGAGATAAATAAGTAATTCAGGTTTTGGAGATTGGGCCACAAAAAAGAATCACAGGAATCATTGACTCACATTATTTCAATCTTAAAGCAGACAATATTTATTGAGTCTCTATTAAATGCCCAACACTAGGTTAGGTACTGTGCGCACTGTGAGACATCCCTTTCGTCTTTAATTTTCTGTAAACACATCACTTTGATAAGTAAAGGACTGTATTCAGACTTCAGTATGGACAAGATGGTGTAGACTTCTTTCTTCCTGGGCTTCCTTATTAGATGTAACTACAGTCCCTGGAAAAAATGAAAGAGGCAAGCAATGAGAACTCCAAAAACTGGGAAAAATTAATAAGAAGCAAAAAAGTGATTTGGGACTTCTTCCCTGCCTAACAGCAGAAGAAAGAATTCATACCTAATATCGATCAACCCCTAATCTAACAGCAGAAGGAAGTACACCACATAATAGCTGATGTCCCAGTAACGCCCATGAAATTGATAGAGCAGTAGCACCTTGTATTAATTTTCTAGGGCTGCCATAACAATAGCCCTGGAGTGGTTGAAACAACAGCACTTTATTCCTCATAATGCTGGAAGCTAGACATCCAAGAGCAAGCTGTCTGTAGGGCTCATTTCTTCTAAGACTTCCCTCCTCGGCTTATAGACAGCCATCTACTCACTGTCCAAACATGGTTTTCCTTCTGAGTGCACAATGCCAGTGTCTTCCCTTTTTCATGAGGACTCCTTTCAGACTGAGTAAGGCCCACTCCAATGGCCTCGTTTTTACCTCTCTAAAGACCCTATCTCCACCTAGTCTCATTCTGAGGTACTTTAGTATAGGGCTTGAGTGCATGAATATTGGGAGGTAGGGCACACTTCAACCTATAGCATTTCTTCCATTGTCACTCATGATGGGAAGGTGGAAAGTACTCTTCCCAAAGGGAGTTGGTCCTCTCCTGTTCCACTGGAAGACACTGCAGCAAGATGTACCTGCTACAATAAACTACTGGATCAGAAGCATTCTTCATCTGCCACTGTCAAGAGATTCCAGAGAAGTATCTTTGTCCCTGTAAATTTAAGACTCCCCACCTGTATCAATCATGTCTTTTCTCTAAAATTTCTCCATTTTATGATGCTGTAGCAGTTTGGACATTGCTGGCTGTGGTGGATACATGAAACTACATTGTATATTGTTCAGTGTGTGCACATGTCGGTCCATACATGGGAGGTTTGAATAATGTGGATAACGTTGATACAATGTCAATATCCTAGTATGATACTGTATTATAATTTGTAAGAGGTTGCCATTTGTGGAGCCTCTTTCTGTTTTTTGTTTTGTTTTGTTTTGTTTTTGTTTTTTTGAGTCATTGTTCTCGCTATGAAGTTCAGGCTAGCCTTGAGCTCACTTTGTAGCTCAGGCAGGTCTTGAACTTGCAACAATCCTCCTGCCTCAGCCTCCTGAGTGCTGGGATTACAGGCATGCACCACCATGCCTGGCTTTTCGTGTTATTTCTTACAACTACATACGAATCTACAATTATCACAAAGAATTTTCAGTTAAGAAAAAAGATTATGCTTGGCTTTCTGGTAATCATATTTGAAATTGAAAAGGGGTCATTTTGAGGACAAATATCAATAGAGTGGAGGAAAATGTCTGAATCTGACTGTTTCTTACCTAATTTTCCCTCTTGCGATTTGATAAAGTTGTCTCCAGGATGCCTATGCATCTGTGTCTTGGAAGAAAGCTATGGAAAAATTAGCTACTGTTTTATATGTGTCCTTACCAGAAAAAAAAATCATTGTTCTTAGATTCTGCATCATGAACGCATTCCTGCTGTTAAGGACCCAGGATACAGAAATGATTCCCACTATCTTAATCTCCAAAGTACCCAAGAGAAAATGATTACAGAGAGTTAATAGTCCATATTTTGCCTATAGAAAAATCCAGGAAAGTTAGAAACTGCTTCTTCCATAAAGTTACTTGGCAGTAAAAGCAGATAAAAGGGTCTGACAATTTCTGCTTTGGCAGAGGAGAAAGAAAATTGCTGTGGAGGTAGAGCCAATAGTTAGAGTTAGAAAACTGTTCCTGGAGGTCAAGTTGGACCTGACAGGAGATCTGGCCTCTACAAATCTGTATGCATTGACTTCATTTTTTCCCTTTTGTTGCCATGATATGTCTGAAATCTGTTAAACTTCCTCAGGTACCTACCGTGTGGGAATGAGACTTACCCTAATTGATCCGACTGCATAAATTTTAACTTATGACCAGCTGTGAATGAGAGAGCATGCTTCACTCAGTGGTCCTTAGACACTCATGTACTCTTACTGACTGAAACTAGAAACCATAGAAGAAATTATTCTGTTGATTGCCGTAAATAAGTTTCTGACTACACTGACTTGAGTCTGAGCTCCTTTTGTGCTAATATATCACCATCTGTGACACTATTTAAAATAAGAATTTCTCTTCATATTGGTACAATATTTTAGCTACTATAGGTGAACATCAGCCTTACACTCAATTAAATACTTTGTTGGACAAATGTGTGCTTTGTTTTGGTCTTAGTTACTTTTCTCTTCTTGCTGAAACAAAATACCCAGTACTCAAAGTTAAAGTGGGGGAAAGGCTTATATTTCTTTACCTCATAGTTTGTAAAGATTTCAGTCCATAACAGGCTGGCTCCAAGGCAGGGTGGTGTGGCAGACAGGCATAGCAGGGGAGAAACAGTTCATGGTGGGCAGAAGGCAGCAAAACAAAGGTCAACCTCAGCTCTTTCTATTCCTTATATCTTATCCAGGCTACTTAGGGCAGGTGGCACTCACAACCTTAATCCTAGTGCCCTTGATCCTAGCACTGCACCATGAATCAATCCTAGCATCACATACTCTAAATCCTGCCACCTCTGAAAAGCCCCACTTATGACAGCATGACGCTTTGGAGGGGGTGACATCTAGACACAAGCCAAAACAATAACTATAATGCCTAGACAGGCACACAGCAAGTATTCAATAATTTTTGAGTGATTGAAGGGTAGGGTGAATGAATGAACAGGAGTATCTCCTGATTTATGTTTCTACGTATACTATTTAGTATCTATACTTGATTATTTGTCTCTTCTCCCATTTACTTATTCTTTTTCTTCCATTTACTTATTCTTATTTCCTTAACTCCTAGCATTATGTCCAGCATATATATAATCACAGAACATTGAATGTGTGGATGAATGAATGAATGAAGCCACTGATAGACTAAACATTTTATAAAATTCCATCAAATCATTGCTTTATCAAATTCACCATCTAGTGTAGACAGTTAAATCTATTTATGCCATTGAAAGATTCATGTTATATCCTTCACTTATATTGATTTGAACATTTCCATCTTCTATGAAGAGAGAAAAGGTAACATTTCTGGATTTAACTTGGTTATAGTCTCAGCAGTATCACTCTTTAAATAATTCAAAAGTCCCTAAACTTCAGCTTTTTTGTTCATCCATTATCATTGGTGCAAAAATCTATTACCTCCTTGGGAGGTTTGCCAGCATATTAAAAATAAGAACATAATACGTCCATGGAAGAGCCTTCCAACATTAACATAAAATGTATAAGCATTGACAGAACAATTAGATTAATTCACCTCTTAGAGCTAGCTGTTCAGAGCTGACTCATCTAAAATGGTGTTAAACTATTCAGTTGTACAATGGATCTGTAAAGAGCTGACACTAGAAAGATATTATATTCATTTTTATATTTATGTTGGAATTTAAACATGGTTAGAGGAAAATGAAAACATTCTTCATAAAAACATTTGTGTTAATTTAGTTTTTCATTCAAGTAACAGGAATGCTAAGCTTACAAAAATTATCTAATGTCTCCAAAACGATTAAGAATTTGTTTTCTCCTTTCAGGATGGTATCAAACTGTATTCACAGAGAAAGGGCCATTAGTATTCTTAATTGAAATGAAATAAAATGTAAGATTAAGGTCACCTTTTACATCAGAATTAGGTTTGCTTGTGAATTACAAATACAAAAATTAGTGCTTTAAATAAGATGTAGATTTATTTCAATCTGGAGGAAAGCAGCTCAGGGCTAGGAACATTTCCGTCATCTCAGAGACATAAAGTCATTCTATTGTACTGCTCAGCCATGCTTAGATTACATTTCTAAGGTCCCCTCTGAGACCAGAATGACTCCAGCCATTGCATCCATATTCTCTGCAGCAGAAAAGATAAAGAGGGAAGAAAGATATCACCTCCATCTTTCCTGGAAGTACCATACTAGACTTAGCCCCTTGGGCCTTCCAAGCTGCAAATAGTTCTTTGAAATGTAGCTTTCTTAGCTCTGTGGCATTATATTGAGTTGAAAACCTTGGCATCTTTTATTGAAGGAAAAGAGAGAATGAATATTGGGAAGGTAAATGGCAGTGGTGGACTAACTAAAGGTCAATTTGTAACAGCCAGCGGAACTGAGTGAGCATGGTGCTGGATGTGGAAGACTCACCTTAGGATTGTTGCCAACAGCACAAAAGCAGAACTGGAGGGGAAGATGGTGTGCTGTTGATTCTCCTGGAGAAGCATGTCACACTGGTTTTCCTGATACGAACTCAGCTGTTCTCAGCATCAGAGGAGCTCAGGTCCTTGCTGTCTCTGAGGATGGTTGTGGTTTTCTTTGGGGGAGCTCTTGTTCTTACCTTGAGCATCGTTTCCTGCTCCAGTGCAGATCCTTCAGCCTGCTGGCACGGATCCTTCGTTCTACTGGCGTAGACTTTCTAGTTTCCACCACTGATCGCAGGTCCTTGATACAGACTTGCACGAGACATTGCTATGGACTCTAGGCCTCCAGCTGGACTCATGGAGGACATTTCCATGGGATTCAGGCCCTCAGTTAGATTCTTTGGGCCTGTGGTGCATACTAGATCTCATGCACTGCTCTGCATTTGATTTTTTGGGTGAATATTATAAAATAATCCTATAAATTATGTGTCCTGTATTTAATCTATTTCATTGCAAACAACAGGTAGTATCTGTCTTATCTAAGTGTTGTCTGCCATGGAAGAATGCTTCCTTTACATTGTCTTAACAGATGCTTTATTAATCTTTTTTAGAAGTACAGCAAATTCTGCTGAATACTA
The DNA here is from genome assembly GCA_004363535.1 of Dasyprocta punctata. NCBI lineage: Eukaryota > Metazoa > Chordata > Mammalia > Rodentia > Dasyproctidae > Dasyprocta > Dasyprocta punctata. Next base: position 7,281 of record RJWM01021895.1, read on the forward strand.
CCAACACCTCTGGAGTGATGGGACTTTTTCCTGTCATGGATTTGTGAAGACTGTTTCACTTCATAGCCATAAAATCTTCTCATCTACAATATTAATTAGCTGAATGGCTTATGACTGAGTTTGAAGAGAATTGATTCTTCTGACTTTGATTAGAAGTCTCTTAAGAAAAGCTTAATTTATTTTTACTTTTAAATAGACCAACTGACTACACAGGATTTCTTAATTAAGAATTTGATGAAGATTGAATTTTTTATGGCTGTGATTGTTTCTTTTTAAATTCTAACTTGTGACAGTAAGACTGTCAACTTGGCTTGGGAGCCACCTGGGAAATGAGCAAAGCACATTTCTAGGTGTAAGTGGGTGGGTCATGGAGGCATGAACTTGGGTTCTGTATCTGGTATCTGACCTCTTGCTTTGCTCCACCACACCATTCTGCCAGGATGTTTTTGTGTTAGACTCAGCTGATCACGGATGGAATCACCTGATACCATGAGCCAAATTAAATCTGTTTTCCCTTAAATTGTGAATTTTGAGTATTAGGTTTCAGCAATGGCAAAGCTAATACATAGCTTCCTTTTCAGCTTCTCCCAGACAAGCAAATAAATGAAAGAAACAAAGCCAGAAAAAATATCACTTGTTTTGGTGTTAAGAAGTTCCCCAATCATACAATGATAAAAGTGTATTTATACTGATAATACAGAAATATGTAGTATGATATAATATCACTAGGGTTATCAAATCACCATTTTAGCAGAAATCATATATATATATATATATATATATATATATATGTGTGTGTGTGTGTGTGTGTGTGTGTGTGTGTATTCAACAGCCTATTTCCCCTTCTCTTTGGGGATTTTTTTCTCTCCCTGTTGCAGTTTATGCTTGGTTGGCAATCCAAGTACATTCAATTATAATACCCCATCCTCAGTCCTTATTGATTGATTTGTGAGTGGGTTGGGTTAGCTATCGGTGACTAATTGTAGCCATAGCTCCAATAACAAGGATAAATTAATCCCTCATTAAAACAGAGAGGATCCATACAAAATAGGTGATCACTGTTTGAGATGGAATAGACAGTGAATGATTAGATAACCCAAGAGCATGAAGTTTCTTGTTCAAATTCCTGAGAGTGGTTTATGTGCTTCTTCTTTGAATCCAAGAGCTTATATATCACCCCTCTGCTTAAACTGGTAGGGTTGGGTTTTGGTTTTTGTCACTTTCAATTAGAATAATGCCACCTGATAGAACTTTCATTTTGTAGCAAATTTGAATACATTCTCCCTTGGATTCTACTTATTTGTGACTTCATCTCATCCTTCTCACCCAGGTATGAGACCTTGAGAAACTTGAGAAGTGGCACAACAACTGATTTATTCCTATGTTTTAGATGGCTCCTAACTCGTTCATTCTGAATACTTAATAAGAGTTTCAATTTGGTAAAGAAAGTGAAATAATTCATTTTTTTTCCTCTGTAGAGTCATACTAGGTAGGCACTCTTCATTGAATACTTAATATGTAGTAGATGCCATTCTGAATGATGAAGATGTTATTTAATCTTTTCAACTCATTTGGGAGATAGGTGCCATTATTATCTCTTTTATAGACAATCAAATTGAAGTTTATAGAGGGTAAAGTAATTTACCTGTGGTTACTTAGATGATAGAATTCTTGACCATAGAACCCATGCCCTCAGTTATTGTTTATTATTATTAGCCATTTCTTTTGTGAAAGATAGATTAGGCATAATCCCTATACCCCACTTGCAATGGGAATTTTTTTTCCTTCAAAGACAGTTCTCATGTATACTTTTACATAATTAAAATCAATTTGAATATATGCCTCAAAGGTAAAAGTCCCTCTATTTTCTCCCCAACTTAGATTGAATTTGCATATCAAAAGGTCTTCCTTTTTATTTTTTGTGGAAAAAACCTGCTGGGCACTTAGTGGCTAGGAGCAAGATTGGTTTGATTAGTAATATTTAAATTTAGGGTATACTTTTAGAGGCAGGGTCTCATGTTTACCTCAAGTCATAGTAGATCCTTATTGAATGGTGTAAAAATGGTAATGAATTATGAAAAACATACTTACCCAGAGTGAACAGCTGCATATAAGTCCACCATATTCCAGTTGAATATAGAAGTAATATAAAACGCAAAGCTTATCATTTGTGTTTATTCTAGTTGCCTATATTGTGTAGTAGTCAATGATTTCAAGATTTTTCCAATGTTACAGTTAAAAATGAAAATGATGACCTTCTCAATGACAGTTCTAACAATGCTGATATTGTAGGCTTAAGCACTGTGTAGGCCAGTTAGTGCTATTCACGGCCACAGCTCCACAGGCTCCTCTGTCGTGTTGGCTACAGCCAGCATGGGCCATTCTGTGCAATGCTTCTATTCAGTGCGTGTCTTCTATGACTGATTTATTCTTTCAGATCACTCCAAACCACCTATTATGTGCCATGTACTATGCTATGTGCTGAGAAATCTCATGGTGAACAACACAAACATGGTCTCTGTCTCCTTAGATTTTAGTTAAGAAAACAGATAACAGAAAACTAGAGAAATAACAAGAAAATATTAGGCAGTTATAAATGTTATGTTAAAAATAAAAGAAGATGGTAGGACTAAAAGCGACTAGGATCTAAATGAGGTGGAAAACCAAGGAAGGCTCCTTTAAAGGAGCACAAACCTGAAATTACAAGATAAGAACTGGTGTGGGAAGATATAAGAGAAGCATTCCAGGCAAAGGAACAGCTAGTGCAAAGATACTGGGAGTATAAATAAGGTTAGTGCTGTCAATGCTAGAAAGATGATGAGTTGTCCTTTTTTTAAAAAAAAAATTGAGTAGGGTACATTGATCTAATGGTTCTACCATTGTTAACTGGATGTGACCCAATTTGTATTCAGAAATCTAGCAAATTTTACCTGTGGTCATTCTACAGGTGACAGGATTATGGATTATTTTTATGTTTGCTTTGTTATATGTTCTATTTTCTTTCTTAACAGTAAACATAATTATTTTTGCCACGCAAGGCAAAAATTCCGCAGAAGACAAATAAATGCTTTTGAAGATGTTAGGAAAGGTAGATGTGGAGGATGATCATAAAGGAAAATTCACTGTAAGGTGAAATATAATGTATTGGTAAATATAAATGTGATTTTAGTAGAATTGGAGAAGGAAGGGATACAGAGGTGGTTGAGATGCACTCTCAGTAAAAGAAGAACTAGAAATGAATAAACGCCTGCATCCTACCTTCTAGGGAGGGTGAAACCTCAGCTTCTCATCAGAAAGAAGATAGCAACGTCTTTCTGGTCTACGTGACCAGGCACTGTTGACTCAGGGATCTTGGTTCCTAATGAGACAGCGAGATTGGGATCTATAATTTATTAGTGGTTGTTTATGGTCAAGACTTGGCCTCCTGCTTTGTCCTTAGAATGGGTCTAAAGCAGTTCTTAAAAGCTATCTGGCCAGTGGCCAAGCCCCACGTGAGCTCTGACTTGAGATGTAAATCAGAGTAGGAATGGTTGAAGAGCAAGCTTCTCTTCTTTGAGAATTATCTTGCTTTCTGTTGCTTCCTAGGTCGTGCCTGTGCAAGGTATTCCCTATCTTGGTAGTCTCATAGTTCTCAACTCAAAAGAATATGTCGAACTGCAATATCTTTAATATAATTTTGAGTTCTAAATTTTTCTTTGCTCTAAACTTCTTATTATGTATGTCCTTGTGGATATATTTTGCCCTCCAAGTAGCATGACATAAGCAATACCTGGGCCAGCAAAATATACAAGCATGCACAGATTAGACAAAAGAAAATAGCTGATTCCTTAATTTTTGCTTTTCCTTTCCTTGTCCTTTTATGCAGAGATATTGATATCACTGACATTCTCAGGTAGTAGATGCTGACCAGTGGGTCTTGGACTCTATATCCAGACTCTTTATAAGTTAATAGACAGAAATAGCTTTCCAAAGTGTCCCCACTGCCCTGAAAAGTCTCAAATCAAGTTCTGTTCTTTTGTAAGGGGAGGAGGATTTATAACAGAAAATGTAGGATACCCAAAGAGAAGGGAATGGTTTGTTCCTGAGAGGTGGTAGGAAGACTTGCCAGGGTCATCACAGTTCTGCTGAGGACAGGTCATGTACATCTTGGACTGTTTAGGAGTGCATAGAAGCTACAGAAAAAGTTAGCTTCAGTCTGTGAGAATATACAGCAGTGTAACAGGGCAGAAACACTGCCACTGATCAGCACAACCCCTATTAATGTATGATTTATCTTCTGTCTTTGTTGTTGTTTTAATATTGATAAATATCACGAAAGAGCTTTATTCCACCAGGGCTTGTTAAATTGACTATGGTGGGGCAAGGGGCTGGAAACCTCTTTCCTTTTCCTTCTAGCTGAGGAGGACAAAAAGATCTAAAAGCAGAAGGTGCCACTCCATGATGTGAGTTATTGAGTTACTGATCATAGCAGAGAACATTGCTTCAAGTACAAAAGGTATTAAAAAATTAACAAATGAGATAAATTACCAGACCACTTCTCTGTGTCTTCATTTCCTCTTTTGTAAAGTGGGAATAGATTTTGTAAGCCGTAAAGCCTTTAAACATGTGTGAATAATGATGAATGGATTTCACATTAATAATTTATGAAATGGAATTTAGTAGAATGAAATAGTTGTCCTCTCAAATAATTAACCCACTTCTTGGAACTTATTCATTTCAGCATAAAATTTTCATCAATTATTTGATTAATGCTAACTATATTATACATATCTACTATGCATAGGATATTTGGGTATAAAATAATACATAGATGATTTTATTTTTGAAATTGAAAAACAGTCATGATAACGGTATAAATCAGTCTGCAGGAAACTCAAAGTTTTCAGATGAATTTTTGCAGCTGGAATAAATTCCTCTGAGGACCACCAGGTGCGTGGGAAATTGCTACTGCTGATCAATTTAGGGGACGAGTAAGGAAAGATTTCTCCATTTTGTTGTCATTAATGTAAACTTTTAATTGGCAATGGGTGTTTGTGTTAACTGGTATCATGTAAAGATCTTAAAGAAACTCAGCTATTTCTTGTACTTTGGTATCACACAACTGAGATCACTCAAACTGGGAGAGGAGTCAAGAGCTGAAATGTCTAAATAGTAAATAAGGTCTCTTTGGATGGGAGTGATGCTGGGTGAGCATTTTGGGAATGAACTAAGAATGGATAGCACAAAGTATTTCCAGGAGTTTGTCTTTGTTTGGTCTGAATTAATAATTGCGATATGAGTCACAAAGGAAGTAAGTCGGCTCCAAAATGAGCTGACTGAGGGGGATTCTAGACAATGGGAGTATGGGAAGCATCGTGAAACAAGATATTCTTAATCGTTTCATAAAATTCAGCAGAACATTTGGATGGTCCTTTAGAGGTTGGCATGTTACCAGCCACATCGAGATATCTAAAAAGGCTCCTGCATCACAAAGGTCATTCTGTCTCTGGTATCCCAAGCCAAAACCATGTAGTAATGGCAATGTTAGTGGCTATTGTGTCACTGAGGGGATGGTGCACATGGGAACAAGAGGACACCGTGGCTCTGTCTAAAGCTAGTCATGAGGGTTTCTTTGGCCCATGTCTGAGGTTGTTTTAACAGTAGACACTCAGAGGTCACTGGGTGGAAGGGGCTCATTTTTCAGAGCATACTGGCACACTGACTTGCACACAAATTGGTTTTGTAGGCTGATGTAAGGAATGGTTCATCCTGAACCTCGAACACATTCCTTCAGGAAATTACATGCAACTTCTGAACTGTGTATGAGGAGGAAAGTGATTGCTATCACCACGGTCATTTTAAGACACTTTTCTTAGGTTTGAATAATATTCATAACAAAAAGAATAGCAACTTTATTAAGAAGATGAGCTAACCCTACTCATTACTTGCCAACATCTTTCTACCAAACGTATTTTTCCCTGTTTATACCATGCCACGTAAGAGGTTTTGAATGATAACTGTCTTGCAAAAAATAAGTGCTACAATCTCTTACCAATCACATCTAACTGGAGTTATGTCAAAGATTGCATAATATCACTTACATATTCAGCATATTTCCAGTGGGGAAAAAAGAGGAAACACTGTGATAGATACCTTGCTTATTGAATAAAATTTTTTTTGTACCAACAGCTGAGGTGGTCTGGTGGGCGCCAGGGCTGGAGATTTCTCTTTGGTGAGAAAGCCACCACTGATTTCTCTGTGTTCTTTTCTATTCTCAAATGGTCTCCTTAGGCCCCTGTGATTACCTCCATCCATTTCCTTCCCACCCCGCCAACCTTGCAAAGTGTCTGTTGTATTGCACAAGTTCACAGTGATGCAGTGACCTGGACCCAGCTCCCAGACAGCTGCTTTGAATCAGGAAACACTTGTCAGAGCACAGGCTCAGTTTATAGCCGCATGGGATGAACGGATTACAGGAGCCAGGCTTCTGCTCATTTTCCAAGTTTACAGTCCAACAGCATGGAGTATTTCCAAGCATGCAAGGTATATGTTAGTGGTATGTTGAAATTCATGGAGGATTCTTTCTTTTTTCAAAACACCTAGTATGTCAAAACTCTTGTGAGAAATGAGCTATTTCACATATGTAAGTTGTTCAGGCTGCTGGGTACTGCCTTTCATGTACCAACACCTGGCTTATTTTTAGCCCATGTCGTGGCTATATTGTTTGGATAAATTGTGTGCTCCTCTCCATTTTACATTGAACAGAATAAGCTACACTGGTTCTTGCCTCACGGCTTCAGGGTGAATATGAGCATCAGTGGTTTTACTGTCTCCTGACAGAGTACTGTCCTCAGGAACTATTCAGGTATGTGGGGCAATGCATCCCTATACTCAGTGGCCCCAGCCTGTCACTCTGAATTCTGATACCTGCCTTAGAAAGTTCTTTCCCTGCCTTGCTTTCATTTCTTAGAGAAATCAGCATTTTGGTTGGTTGAATAATCTCCTCCATCTTCTGCGTGCCTGCACAATGCCCCGTACACTCCCCACTCCCAGCTCTGGAAGGCCCATTTATTAGTTCCCTGCATATGATCTCTGTGCATTGGGAAACTATGTTAGAATTGCAGATGCCAGAGAGGGAATGAACAGATTTTGTAGGGGCACAGCGAACACTAATGGATGGAAAATGCAGAAATGAAAGCATCAGAATGTTGTCACATTTCATTTGAATGCTCAGAGACTCTTCGTTTCCTTCCCCATCCTAGGTTGTATTCTAGACTGGTGTTGTTCATATTATTTGTCATTACAGTCTCCTAGAACTCTGCGCAGGTGCCAGAGGCTGCCAAGAAGTGTGTGTGTGTGTGTGTGTGTGTGTGTGTGTGTGCAGTTGCAGTGGTAGGATCACAGCCCTGTGAGGAGAGCTCTGAACTCTGTGCCTTCATTTTAACCAGAACAGTGCCCATTTATATCATCAGACACATTGAAATTCCAGGTATCATTTCATTAAGAGACATGCAAACCAGGAAACAAAAACCAAAAACAAATGCAAAAATAAGACAACTTCTGTTCCTTTGAAAAAAGGACAAATATGGATAAGAAACGTAGTGTAATTTAGTAAATGCTCAATAACTCTCTCCTAGAACATGGGTTATAATGTGTTGCTATTATGGGTTGGGAAGGCATTTAACATTTTGGAGATGTTAAGAAATCATCTAGCGCAAAGAGTTTAACTTGCTATCAGAGAAAAGAAACAGCATTATAAAATTGGAAGTATCATTTTACATAAATTGTACAATCCTTTTTCTTATCTGAGTTGAACATTAGGTCATGTTTTATTGCAATGAAATCTAGTGGAAATATGATGGGAGTCTTGTATAATTTACAAAATGTTAGTAGCTACATTCAAAAGTAAAAATAGACAAAATAATTGTAATGATATTTTAGTTAACCCACTGTACAACGTATCTTCAGTTTAACAGACAGTCAGTATAAAATCACACTGCTTCAGTTTTCGAATTTAAATTATTTAAAATGGTTTAAAATTCCTCATTCATACATACTACATTTGAAATTCTCTGGCACATGTGTCTAGTCTGACTGTTATATTAAGCAGTATGATTTTAGGACACTTTGGGTACATTTAAAATGTCTACAAGGTTTGGCTGGCACTTCCATGAAAAGAGCTTAAAGCAAATTCTTGTTAATTCAGAATGCACTCGTTTGGAATTTATGATAATTTTATCAGAGTTCAACTGAAGTTTACAATCTGATCTCTCTGTGGAGAAAGGTTTTGCTTGGCGCATTTGCCGTATAAATCAGATCATAGCAGGCATGTTTAATCCACTTAAGAGTATTAAGTGTTTTCTGGGATGTTAGCACAACATTTATGAATGCAAAAATATTCTGCTATGCACAGCAGAATGTCCTATATTCATTAAAGGACAACTAACAGAGTGACCTTTCCTGGGACTTTTTGTTAGCAGTTATTACCATACTGTTTTTGAAAGATTTATATACTGACTTTCTTTTAAAAGTGTCTAAAAGTCAGATTTGTTAATATTTCACACAGTTCTTAGCTAAATTAAACTTCACAAGTATAGTTTATGTTGAACTTAAATATAAAAATAACACTCAGCTTTGCTTCAAGGTGATAATAATATGTTTCTCACAGGGTGATGAAGTTAAAATGAGATAAGGTACTTCACAAACTGCCAAATGTTTCGCGCGTGTTATTTATTCATTTAGTACATTATTTCTTTAATAGCTTCTATGAGCCTGGCTTTGTGCTAGAGGGCAGGAATATATAGCTGTGAATGAGATGGACAGATATGGTTGCTGCTCTCACGGAGAGCTGGTGAGAGAGACAGACAAATAGGCAATTAAGCAGTGGGCTGTGGTAAGAGATATGGTAGAGGAAGAAACAGATGTTAAGAAAATCTGTAGGAAAGTCACATACCCCAGACAGTTACAGGGATGATCAGGAAAGCCTTCCTGGAAAAGGTGACATCTAAAGCAAAACTTGCAAGCCAGTAAGGAGTTAGCTAAGGATAGGTGTGAACTGAGTAGGAAGAATAGTCCAGATAGAGGAAGCAGGATGTGCAAAAGCTGAGAAGTGAAAGGAGTGTGGAAAACAGTACCGGAAATGAAAATCATTCTGCATGACTGAAATAAAAGTCCAAATAGAAGAGGGCACCGTAATGTGGTGATGTGATAGAGGTAGAAAGGCCAACAGGATCAAGATCACAAAAGAATTAAGGAAGTTAAGCTTTATTTTAACCAAAGAACAATGAGCGATCACTGCAGAAGAACAAGTGACACAATCTGGCTGTACTTCCCGAAAGGTTACTTGGCTGCCCTGTGGGAAGGGCGAGAACTTAAGCCATGAGATCTGGCGAGCTTTGACTGGGAATGCTCTAGGCCTGAACTGAGAGGAGGAGGCAGAGTTTGATAGATACTGAAGAGGCAAAGACCATAAGCCTTAGTGATTGATAGGATCTGACAGGACAGGGATAAGGAAGAATGGTGTGGCAACTGGGTGAACAGTGGTACTTGCCATTCACTGAAATACAGAGAACTGCAGGTGGCGCAAGATGCTGGGGGGAAGGGTAAGAACGCAAAGAGAGTTGTGCCCTGTGACAGTTACTTGTGATGGTCCGTTTCACTGGATTGAGATGCCTAGCAGATTAGTAAAGCACACTTCTGGATGAGTCATGGAGGCATGACCTTGGGGACAGTATCTGGTCCCTTGCTGTCACTTTTTCTCTGTGCTCTGCTTCCTGGCTGCCGTGAAGTTTGTGGTTTTGCTCGCCCTTGCCCTTCACCATGATGTTCCTGCCTGGGAGCCAGCTGATCACAGGTTGAAGCCCATGAAACTGGCCAAAATAAGTCTCTTCTCCTTTAAGTTGTGAATATTACATATTTGGTTCTGGCAACAGGACAACTGACCATCCATGACCACACTGCTGCTCATGTTCTCTGGCAGTCTCTGCGAAGGGATGTCCTGCGGTCAGTTGCATGTGTTTATAACTGGAGTCTCTGAAACATGCTGCCTTTACAATTGAAATGGAAATAATCCAAATCCCATCCTACATGCAGAGGGAGCCCCACGTCCTTCCCAAAGTTTCTGCAGATTCTTGGGAGGGTGATTAATGTTTTCCCTCCTTGCCTCTAGACCTCAATTCTGGCCTCTGCTGAATTAGTTCCGATGATGGATCATCTCCCCGTTCTGGTTCTGTGCCACATCATCCCAGCTGTTAAACTAAGATCCTTTCCCTTAATTGTCACAAAACTCAAACCCAATCATGCAAGGCTATTGTGTAAGTGGCAGGCTTGACTCACGATTTATGAAGATGAAAGGAGATTGGGTGACAGCAATGCAGTATAATTTATAGATGAATAACTGTTACCTTTATTTTTAAGAAGCCCTTGGCTATCCTGCCAACCTGGGCTCTAGCTTCCTCCTGAATTGCTTTGCCTTCTCTCTTCTCCCTTTCTCAGTGCCTCCTAGCAACAGAAACAAACAAATAAAAGCAAGGAAAAATAAAACAAAACCTCCCACTGTGTTATGCAATTAATTTCTTTGTAGTTTCTTTCGCAAGCCATATTTGCATATGCAAAGATTTGCTAATGTGCTCTGCTACCAATGTTGTATTTCTCCATTGTTGGGTGGGGTATAGACAGTTATTTCACCACTCATGTGAATGATACCCCTAAGAGGAAAATGGTCACAGTTCCTTGTTTTGATTTGAAATATCCATTTTCCCCTTTCATTAGCAGATGAGTTTGGTCTCTGAGAGAGGTGTGCAGGTGGAACTTTCGCGGCCAACAACAGAAAGCTGTCACTTGAAGCAGTAGGAGTGGAAGTAATCACTCTAAAGAAGAGGAGGCAGCGTAGGACAGAAACCCAGTGCATACTACTATTTAAGCCTCAGATTTTAAAGGGACCTGAGAAGAAAAGTGGACTTCTGGGGGGATTAAGAAAAAAGGTAGAGATGCAGGAGAAAAAAGCAGAGTGTGTGATCATGAGAACCAAGGTAGAAGGGAACCATTTCTCGTTAGAAAGGAGGTGAAATCTGGATCCTGTGTCTGTGGAGTAGTGTCTGTCGGAATGCCTAAAGTACAGTAAGAGCCAAGGAACACAGGTCAAATGGAAAAAAGCAATCTTGCTAATCTGACTCTTACTCTCTTACAGCTGAAACCACAGCTGTTCTCCATATATTTCAAGCTCTACACATATTTCAAGTTCCCAAAGTGCTCCTCGCGTTCCCTGCTGTCATCACACGACGTAGCTTGAGGTCCTCTGCCAAGTGTTCTCTCCAATTCTTGTCTTTCTCTCCTGCTTTTAGAAAGCGACATTTGTCTCTATACATGTCTCTCTGCCTCAGCATTTCTTTGCCTCTCTCATTTTCTTGTGTCTTGGGGAGACAGATGTCCCTTCTTTTTTGGCAAAACTTACTGCATTGTCTCCTAACCCTTCCCTTTAAGGGAGCGCTGATCTGTGGTTCTGAGAAATTCTAACTGGCAACTGACCAAGATTAAGAAAAAACAAAACAAAACAAAACAAATTGTGAGCCCTATTATCATTAAACACCGTTTGGGCAATCGTATATTTTAAAACATTGTCTCCAAGGTAGTGCCATCACTACCCTGGAGACAAGGTGAAATGGGCTCATGGTGAAAAGTTAAGAATTTCTTTTCCATTTGACCATTTTACTCGCTTTAAACATGAAACTTTCGGACACAAGACTATTCCTGTAACTCTGGTTCTCCATGACTCACTTGTGCTAAACTCTGTAATCTGACGTCCTCTGTTAGCAAAATTCTCTCCATGGGATTTGGCTTGCCAAGTCAATGGCTTTTCCTCAGACCTTATTCACCTAATCCGATTTGCAGCATTTGATACTGTTAGCCTCTTTTCTCTTTCTTTTAACTTACTGATATTCCATTTGATAGCTTCTCATCTTTTTTCTGCTCTCTTTTATGGAAACTTGTCATTGTCTAACATCCTTTCTTTCTAATTGTAGAATGTCTTTCAAACTCCTGGTCTGAATTTTGACCTGTCTGTGGAACATCTAAATCTGAAGTTATTTTAGTGTGCATCTGGAATAAATCACACTGGATTGAATCCTGTTTTTTTTTTTATAACCCAACTCAAAAAGATACTATTGAATAAGTTCAAATGTACACTAAATATGATATTAGAAAATTATTTTAGGTGTGATGTTGGTTTTGTAGATTTGTAGAAACACACCTTTATTCTTAAGAGATACATGCTGAAGTAATGAGAAGCGAAGTGTCATAATACAGTATCTGCAACTTACTTTTAAGTAGTTTAGAAAAATACACACATATACATAACCATACGTAAGGACACGAAACAAATATGACAAAATGTTAACAATTACTGAATCTAGACTGCTGCTCTATAGGGGTGTTCATCGTAACATTATGTAAGTTTTGAATGTTTGAAAAATTTGATAAATGGTCAAGCAAAAAGTTTATAATCTCCCCATCAGTCCAAGCCATCTCTTCCTCCTAAATTCCCCATATTCAAGAATGGTGCTGTAGTGAACACCTATGAATTACTTGATCTGGATTCTTTTTCTGGGAACTATCTTTCTCCCAGCCCTCTTGAGTGGCTGTAAAATGACATTCTCTGTGGTGTCCTAAAACACTTAGCCAAATGTTCACTGATAAGTCCATTCTCTTGGATTTTAAAATTTTGAACTCAGAGAATCACTCAGTGGCAAAAGCTACACATTGTAAGTTTTATTAGTACTGATGGTCAGGATCTTTTTTTGGTCATATGCAGAAACTTCACAGTAAAAGAAACATGAAGCAGGTGAGCCAAGGAGGATAGAAGGAGGGTCCTGCGGAGATTTTTAATGACTTTTTCTCTGTGGACAACCTTGTTATTAACTGAGAAAATACAATCTCCAAGGATGTTATGGATTCTGGTAAATTCAGAGAAAAATCTGGATCTTTGTTAAATAAAGAATAATCTGGTTTTAATTTTTCGTGTTTTATTCTACTAATATTTTAATACAAATTTCTTCACAAGTACTGGCTTTTTGTCTCTGGTCATAGCTTGCTTCATCAAATATTTTTATAAGGCAAAACTTGTCAAATACATTGCCCATGTTTATGACTTTTTAGCTTTGCCAGTTTCAAATAATATAGAATCAAAGGCTTTGCTTAGTTCATCCTATCATGATACAACCTATATATTTATCCAATTAAAAACAGGAGCTTCTTAAAAATACTCTTCCTGTGAGTAAGGATACTGTAAAGCATAGTTAGAAAATTTTAAAACTCAAATTTTGTATACCATCTGTACTGTCATTGTTTGACTTTGTCAGTCCTTTTTTGCTTTTGTAGCAGCAGATTTCAGTGTCTTGCAAACTTTATCTTAAATAATTAGAATTTGCTAAAAGTTTTAAAAAGTGAAGTATTGTCAATCCAATTATTAAAGACTCAGATTAAGGTTTTTAAATGATTTTAAATGAAATGAACCTAAAATATAGACAACTAAGTTATAAGATGTCAGTTTGTAGAACACTTACATTGATTTAAAATGTTCTTCAAAAGGTTGAAAATATATAAAAAATCTAATAGATGTTGCTTATCAAAGTGAGAAAGTATAAGGAGTGATCAACATATACAGTGACTATTTAAATAAAAGAAATTTTTACAGAAATAAATATATGCATCACCATTAATCTATCTCTGAATACTCCCCTTTGCTTCAAATTCACTTATCCCATTGTTTTTGCCACTTTCAAAAGCAGTTCTGGAAGTCCTCTTTAATAGTGTCTTTGCAAGGTGTGATAAGAATCATGATGAATGTGGTTGCCAAGCGCCATCCAACACAAAGTCAGGCTCATAATAGCATCACAGTTTGCCTTATCTATCTTATTAACAGGACCTGATACCTTGTGATTTCTGGTTCTTCCCCAAACTCTGAATGACCATGAAAGGGAAACTTTTGGTGTTGATTCAGGACATCGAGGCAGCCCCAACCAAGTGACTAAAAACACTTTTGAAAGAGGACTTCCAGAATTTCTTCAGAAAGTGGCAAGAATGAGGAATAAGTGTATCAGGAGTATTTTGAGGGAGGATAATGGTAATGTGTCTTTTACTGTAATAATTTTTAAAAATTCAGTGTAGTTTCTGATCAGATTTTGTACATGCTACTGTGCTGGAATAATTTTTGGTATTCAAAGTAGCTTCTTGATGAAAATGTAGTTGGTTTATAATCATGTACAGATAAAATATTTGAATATTTGAACAAGTAAAACATCAGTTTCAATTGGAAGACTTCCACCTTCTTTGTGTACATATGAATTGGTTATATGTGCATAGCAAATAAATTGAAATGTGTTTCTGTGTACTATGTTCTTCCTAAATTAATAAAAATGATGTTTTTACAGTGAAACTGTGTTTCACTTACATTTTGCATTTATATTGGTACTCCAAAATTATTTTATTTTCAGTGTTGAACTCAAAGTTGAAATTTTAATTAAATTTACAATAAAATTCACAACAAAGTCATGTTTCACTATAATTAAAATACAAAGCTTTGATTCCATGAATTGGATGAAAGAAACAAAACAACTATTGAAGAATTTATTTGAAGAATATGACGACCCAGTTATAACTAGCATCTTTTGACTCTTTGGAACGTTTTTCTTCTAATGCAATCATCATATTGGCTGTGGCTTTACTTTTCCTCAAAACCTTAGGAAATTTGGGATTAAAAGCGAGTTAAATTGATGGAAAGTCATTCGATCTAAACGAAACTCATGTTTCACAGAGTGATAGGTAAGCCTGCTGTTTTCAGATACACATTTTATGTGAGGATATTCCTCTTTAAAAACCCACTAAGTGTTTCAGTAGATACTGCTGCTTTTGGGCCTGTATTTTCTGGTTGCCATGTGGACAGTGATATCATTTAGGCTCCCATAATGGAGAGTAAATCTCAGAATACTTTCCATACAGGCCTATGGCAAAGTCACTTACTCTATTCCCCACACACATTTTTCAAGCACCTACCATATATTGCTTAAACCGCTTGTAGGCAAATGCCTGAGCTACAGCACATCTGGCTGGTATGTCAGGTGGCTGGTTAGAGAGAAAAAGTTCCACTCTGACACTTACATCCAGAAAGAAGTGTCTATCTCTGGCATCTCATGTCAGAGAGCACTTCATTTTAGCAGTAAGTGTGCTGCAGGGTCTGTGAAAAGGAAGTTTTAGACATGGATCAGTAGAGATGGGTGCCTTTTATATTAAACAACTGTTATAGTGAGAACTCTGCATTGCACACATCTCTCACACACTCTGAGAGGAAACCACAGCAGAAGCTGGACTCATAAAGTAGAAAGTGCTGCACACATCCTTGTTTATTTAAATACAATTATTATCATTAATACATCCTTATGAGAAAGCACCAAGATAGAGCCTAAATGAAACAGGATTCTGGGACAGTAGGCATATACTGTGACTATTCTGGGATACCGGGACAGATGATTAGCCCACGTTTAACTCAACTTAGAAAAACTCACACATTCACAGACAATATATTGCTTGTTAAACTTGTATTCTACTTTGCCTTGTCTCTAAATTAGTCGTTTTCCTCCATGTAAGTAACATTCTGTAGACTGAGCATAGACTGGATTTCGTTTCATGCAGATGGGGTCTGCATAGCTCCTGAAGTGCTACAGCAGTTGAGATACTCACAGCTAACATGAACTTTTGGATTTCTTGAAAGTAGCTGTATCAGTTAAAGTTCACTAGAGGAACAGATTTAAGATATATTTAAGATACTTTATATTAAAGTTGACTATCTATCTATTTATCTATCTATCTATCTACCTGATATATAAAGAATTTACAAGGTAGGCTTACGATAGCCACCTGCAGAGTCAGGGGTGGAAGAATATGGATGGGCTCTCTGTGTGCTGGAGAGCCAGATTATCCAGTCCAAAGTTAAAGGCCTGAGCTCTTTTCAGAGTCCCATGTGAGTCCCTATTTGCAAGCCAAGGATCTGTGCAGGAAGGCTGAAGAGCTTGGCCTGGAAGCCTGGAGACAGATGTCCAAAGGCAGTGGAGAAGACTGGGGTTCTTCCAAAGAAACCAAAATGAGCCTTCCTTCTTCTTTGCTTTTGTATTCTATCCAGGCTACAAGTCTACTGGTTTGTGCCACCCACACATAGGGTGAGTCTTCCTTCTTCAGTAAGTCCATCATTCAGACACAATCAGAATGGAACTAAACCATTCATCTAGGTGTTTCTGATTCAAGTTGACACTATAGTTAACTATCACAGTTAACTATTCCTGGCTTTCTTTCCTAAGGTTGCAAAGGATCTAATTGCATGTAGTCAATGTGTTCATCTGAAATACAGAGTAGCTATGTTTCTCTCATAAGTTCATAAGCTCTGAACTCTGGGGTGATTATAAAGATAAAATTACCTGGTGCATGTAAAACACTCACTACAAAACCAAGTGGGCACTCAATCAATAGTAGCTGTCTTTATTGTTGTCATCATCTGTACAATGCCTTGATTTCCTCTGAGTTGTGGCCATTGGTGGAAAGACTGCATTTTCCCTGCCCATATCTCCAACTTGCTCAACCAATGATAATTATTGGCTCATAGTTCTTGATTATTGGACGAGGCACAAAAAGCCCAGGGATGGAAGCTTTGTAAAGATAAGATCTGAACTGCGACAAGAAGAATGTGGTACAATAAGGAGAGGAAGACTAGGGGTCTTTCGAGTGAGCACTGATACAGACACCTAGCTAGGAACCTTGTTGTGGTCCCCAAACCCACCTAATTTTTCCATACGATCTCAGACTGATTTGTAATGACACTTCTCTGTCATCAAGGGAGAATGGATGTCACTTCTTATTCCAATATACACAATTAGTGAATTTTTAAAGCATTTTGATCACTCTACCACCAATATATACATTTTTAGGAAAAGAAGAAAAAAGAATACTTGTTCTAAATTCTGACATCCTTCCTCTTCCCTCCCTCAGCCCCAAGTCACCTCTTCTGTCCATCTTTTGAGAGTCTTAAGGGAATGGTGAGATTAAGAGAGTTCTGCCTCCTTTGGCCTGTTTCTTCATTAGTCAAACCATTGCAAAACCAATGAATGGGTAGATGTGGTATTTTAATATAATGGAGTACTACTCAATCATAAAGAAGGATAAACTTGAGACTTTTACAGGTAAATGGATGCACCGAGAGACTATGCTCTTAAGTAAAATAAATTGAAGTCACATGTAAATATTGTATTGTTCTCTGGTGTGAGAAGTTTAAATTGTAAATCAGGACCAAAATATGTAGTAGACATTGTGAAATAGGAAGAAAACATTCAAATGGGAAGGGGTGCAAGGAAGGGGCTAGGGGGAAAGGAAGGAAGGGAAAAGAAAGAAATGAGAAGAGAAAGATAAAGTGGAAATGAAGCTTTTGTAAGGAAAAAGGGAAAAGGGGCAGAAAAGAGAGGAGGGGAATGGGGAAAAATAAGAATCAGGGTATATCATGCACAGGTAGGCACAAGTTCCATATGACAAATGTGATCATTATGTACACGTAAACTGTACCAATAAACTTAATTAATGATAAAAAAGAGTTTCTTGCGCAAGATACCCAGGTATATGTCTATACCCACTGGGTAGTAGCATAGTATAATGTGAATATTGATGATACAGGTAATAAAAGATCTGAGTTTGCAACCTAGCTATAATACTCCACTTAATTAATTTGTCTTTCTGGAACTTGAGTTATTACATGTGTAAAATAGAGAATTTTGCTTGTATGTGACTCCTTATTCCCAACTCTTGAGTTTACACAGAAAAGAGAAATCATATTTTTTCATAATGTAAGAAGACATTACTGTATATCTTATATTCTGCGACACCTACAGCAGGGTTTGGTGATCAAATGCAGTAATATTTGTGCAGAAAATGTCTAAATGCTCACACCTAGTAGGATAAATAGAGACTGTAAATAACCTAAGTGGGATCAGGTCAGACTTTTGCCTTTCAGAAGAAGGGACATTTGGGTTGAGATGTGACCGAGAAGATGGCATATTCTATGTGATCAGCAGGAGGAAGGAGTCCAGGCAGAGGGTACACTGGGGTAGTGTTTAGGGGGGTGGGATGAGCCTGGCATATGTGGAAAGAAGGGAAGACCAATGTGGCTGTAGGGGAGAAGGCAAAGAAAACAGTAGTACAAGAGTGGGGGAGACTTAAGGCTTGAACCACGGAGGGCCCTGCTGGCAGAGGTGACGACTAGGTATTGTATTCTTAGCACAGAAGGGATGTTTTTGAAAGCCTCACATGCAGGATAATTTAAGAAGAATTAACCTTGAGAAAGTTCCTACTGGCTAATATGTGATGACCGAGATGAACAAGGATAGGTTCAGAGGGTGAAAGTGAAAGCAGGGATTGGAATTGAGGAAGCCACAGAGAGAGTTTTAAAAATGCCGGGCATGGTGGCACATGCCTTTAATCCCAGCACTCAGGAGGCTGAGGTAGGAGGAGCGTTGTGAGTTCGAGGCCAGTTTGGGCTACAATGTGAGCACAAGGCCTCAAAAAACTAGGGCTGGGAGTTTGGCTCAGTGGCTTAAGTGCCTGTCTGGCAGGCGTGAGGCTGTGAGTTCAATCCCCAGTGCCGCAAAAAAAAAAAGGAAGAAAACTGTTGGTTGAAAGATGATGAAGAGGGGAGTAAAATGAAGATTGGAAACTGGCACTGGACTTGACTACATGGAAGAAAGTACTGTCCCAGCAGTGGTCTCGATGGAGAGATGGGGAAAGAAGACTGATTGGAGTGGCTTGAAGAAACAAAGGTTCTATTGCTAAGGGGAGCAGAGAAATGGGACTGTGCTTGAAGAGAGATGTAGGACCAGAGATCTGAATGTACAGTCAATGTCAGGAAGCTAGTCAGAGTGGGAATAGTGTGGGGAAGTTATACCCGGGCCTGATATCACCATGCGTGACTTACCATACATAGCTGATGGACTCCAGCCCCACCTGATGCTTCTTGGTTTGGCAATAAAAGTTCCTGTTAGCTCACAAAGTTTGCTGTAGACTTTCTCTTGCAAATGTACTGGGAGCAATGATAATTAAAAACATTTGGGAAAATGTCAATGCCTGAATACGAGTCATTCCAAGTGTATCATTCCCATGAGGCTACCTCCTCCCTTGGCCAGGTTTTTTATCTGAGGTAATTTATCTGTGACTAAAGAATTCCCAAGCTTATTTTAAATCTGGATGGTTTTCTGCTTTGCTCACGATTTAAAAGCTCATCCTTAAGGAATTAGCATAATCTGGCACTTCTCAAAGTGAGGGCAGCTCACTAGACGACTACACAATTCTTTCTCTAGGAACTATTAAGTACTGAAGGCATTTGAATCTGCTTGGGTACAATATATAAACAGCAGTATCATTTCTTAGACAACTGCTTGTCTAGCAGGGCAGTCTGTGAACAACTGCCAAGGGCATGACCCATGCAAGATTCTTGGGGAGTTTGCCAGTGAATCCACACTGCTAGGGATCTCCTTTTAAGGCTCTTTCAATCTATTTGAATTAATGATCATTACCATTATGGTGAGACATTCAACCAAGTACTTTATATATATGGTCTCATGGTATGCTTGTCTGTGAGCTAGAGTCTCTCAGCACCGCACTTCACAGACAAGGAAACCAAGGATTCATGGGCTAAAATGCCCCAAAACACACAATTAGAAAGTGGCAGGGCCAGGATGATAGACCTGCATGGTCTGATAGAACTTTCTGCAATGATGGAAGTGTTCTATATCTGTCCTGCCCAATAGAGTATTTGTTAGCCATAGGGAATTACTGAATAGTAGAAATGTCACTAGTACAAGCAGGGAACTGCTTTTTGAATTTTAATTAAACTAATGTAAATGCATAAAGCCCCAGTTAGCTTGTGACTACCATAATAGACATTGCACCTCTAGAGTCTATGTTTTCTACTACACGTATACCATGCTAGGTCACTCTGTAAGACTGGTACAATGAAATGGCTGCTTCTTCGTTTTCTCAGTTTGGGGTGCACTAGCATGCTGTACTCCATCCTTAGAGTGTCGAATGCAAGTTAATGCTCCTGGAACATATGACAACGCAGTGCAATAGTGGACAATATCACCTAAGTACAGAAATGAGGGGATGAGATGTGACTTAGTGACTACAGTGATTAGCTTGCTAGTTTGTATCCTGGGCACCAATTAGGATGCTGAGAATCATAGAGAATGGTGGATTGCGGGTGAACTGTAACCTGGTCTTCAGTACTAGAACACACTGCTTCTTGCTGTCTATTCCTTAGGTCTCAGCATAGTTCCCCCTCCCTCCATCCCTTCCTTCTCCATGAGGTCTTGGCTTCTCCCAGTCTCAGTCATAAGGCCAAAAGGACTCAAATGTCCATCTGTTGAACAGAGCAACACCCCCCATTGTTTTCCCGGGATCTTACTGCATTGTTTTCCAAGAATTCTATGGTACCCCTTTGTTGTGTGGGGAAAGAAAGAAAGGCTCAGTCTATGTCTGCCTATGTTTTCTTTGTTTGTTTAAAGATGATTGTCATTTGACATAGAATCAAGATGATCTTCTGATACCCTTTTCACTGAAGCAAAGAGTAAAAAGCTTTTCATTTGGATCTCCCTCCTTAATTTGTCTTCAAGTATTAAAAAGTATTTTCTTAAAGCCTTCATAGCTCTGTTTTCTATCCAGGGCCTTAAAATGGAAATTTCCACACACCAAGCAGCATTCTGATGCGTGGGTGGGATTTTCCTCAGGCTTCCCATGAGCTGTGTAACCAATCCTGAGTACTAGGTGTTCTCTTGCTTCCATTAAGTGCTCATGGCTAGAATTCTAATTCACATATTTTTAACCTACTTCTACATCCTTCTTGTGATTTAAAGAAGACCAATCAGGGCAGATAATCACTACTCTGACTCACTAGTTTCATTCTCTTTTCACACATCTACGGTCAAGAAGCATCCGTTTATGTTCTGCTCGGGAAGTTGCACTCATTCTTCCCTGACTGATTCTCTGATTTATCACAGATGGGGCAAAGTTTCATCTTCTGATTCCCTTTGAGATAAGAAGTAGTTTCTTTGGTTGGATCCCACTTTTTAACAACTCATTCTTTATTATTTAACCATTGTAAAAGTCCTGAGACTTCCTACTATGGAATAGGTACATTCTTTAAGAAGTTGGCCAGTGTGATTACTACAGTTCAATCTCAAGATTGTCAGTATGTTGAGTGAAGTTCTCTCCCTCTTCACTGATTACAAAGCAGAAATTAGCTTCAAATCCATTCTATGTATTAAGAAATAAGAAGTAAATCTTGTGGTATAATTTCTGATAGTTTCATACTCTTTTACTCAATTCGTCTTATTTTTTCTGATCAGTTTGGATGTGTGCCCACTGCATTAATTCATAGAGTTTGATTTTTTTAAAGTTTTTTTTTGAAACATGTGATTTGGGGTTTCTTGCATGTGGGAAATAGTTGTCTTGATTTTGTATCCCTGCTGGCTGAAGTATTTCTCAAGGTGAATGATGGCTAATGTCTTTCTCTTTATCTTAGTGGCTGAACATTCTATGAAAACTTTCAAATTTGGTATCTATATGAATAGTGGAGGATTTAGTAGTGTTCTTAAATGCTAAAACATAACCCTGTACACATGCTATCACTACCTCAGTATCTGGTCAAAGTCCCTGTCCTACCCAAAAGGAATTTAAGAGAGGCCAAGGAAGCTGAGACTCTAGTTGGTTTGGAGACTTTTTAGTTCACCTGTATTGACTTGTTAACTTTGAGTTAAGTCTAGTAAGAATAGCTGATCTACTCTAGGTATTTTAACCAGCAAGAATTTAATATAGGGAACCAAAGTTGCTAGGGTAGTAGGGTGTTAGAGCCAAAGTTGTTTCCTTCTGCTGAAGCTATGCCAGGAGTAATCACAAACATCAAAAGAGTCTGCTCTCACCTCCTCTTACCGTCTAATCTATTGCTAGTTCATCTTATCAGCAGAAGAAATGGAGCCGGCATGGAAATCTAGAAAATGTGAACCACGGAATCTCAGTTTCAGAATCACCAGAACAAAATAAGGAACATGGGGTTGGAGATGAGAGAAAAACAGGTACATAACCAAAGTAGTTATAAAATAGCGCAGCAAGTCTGGATTAATCATTCATAATTATTCTTTAGAACCCACTGTATCAAGGGAGATCTTTAGTTTTGTGTACCTGGTAGAGTAAGACTGATATTATACTCTGAGGTTTGTGGTTCACCATGTGCTAAGACTCAGTAAGTCTAGTGTATTTTACTTAGGTCTTCAGAACTGATTTTTATCAAGGGACAGCTTTACAATGCCTTCCTTAGAGAGCCCTGTATCATAACAGAGTATCCTCCTTTAAATTGTTTTAACCTCTAAAAAGAAGTAGAAGCCACTGAGATAACTCAAAGTATCATTTCAACTGATGAAATTTCTCAGACCATAGGAAGAGAGTTTTTTCTTTGCCTTCATTTCCGTAAACATTTTTGGAGAAATCATTGCATGACATTTGAACTAAAGGTGTAGTGTGTATTTTGGCATGCCTATTCAGATCATGGTGGTCTATGCACATCTGTACCTTGTGTGATATGGATTACAGGATTCTCTAATGTGGGAAAGAAGGATAGAAAAGGAAAAAAAATGTAAGCCGGGAATAACACACTGTCTTTCCATGAACTGGACCTGAGTTGGGCTTACAGTGAAAATTTAAAATGAGCATGCAAGATGCTCAACTCTTTAGGGAAAGGTCTAGAAAACTGAAGTTTTTAAGTGCAAGTATCTTTTAAAAAGTTTTGAATCTTCAACAAGTAATATATAACATGGTATTTTGAGATTGGATGATAGAACTTACTTGCACCCAAGAAAACTTAGGCCCATGAAAGTAATAGACTTACTGAGTATTTCCCTAGTGATCCTCCTTTTCAAATGTGACAGTTTTAATTTGTCCTCTTCCACTGGGACAGGTAGATGTTAAAAGCAGAGCACCTTACTGAATTAGCTGTCATTTAATGGAGAGACAGCTATGTGTCAGGTACTGTGAGTTTCTGAATATATACAACATATAATCAAAAGCTCTGCCAGACACATACATCACCATATTTTGAAGATGGGAGACTATTATTAAGGATACAGGGAAGCATGTACTAAATAACTTAGCAATTTAGAGTTCTAGACCACTGGTATGCAAAGAGTGGCTCCTGGATTGACAATACTGGCATCCGCAGAGAGGATGTCAGAAGGACAGACTCTCTAGTCCTACCTCTGACCTACTGAATCCGAATCTGAATTGCAACAAGATCTCTAGGTATTTTGAGGTCACATGAATGTTTGAGAAGTAAAACTACAGAACAGGGGTCAATGATCTTTTTCTGTGAAGGGTCAGATAGTAAATATTTGAGGGTTGGCAGGTCATATAATCTCTGTTACGATTATTGGGTTTTGCTACGGTAGCAAGAAAGCTACCATAATGTAAATGAATGGATATGGCTGTGCTCCAATAAAACTTCCTTATGAAAACAGGTAGTGTTGGGCTGTACATTGCCTGTGGGCTATAGTTGGCCAAAATGTGTTCTAGATAGCTCGTGTTTGACTTTTTCCTGCCTTGTAGATTGCAACTTCTTTGAGGTGCGTGACCATTGCTTTCTTCAGCACAGTCTGACACACAGTAGTGTCTTGCTGGTAGGTTGCTTGACTGTGAGGATAAGATACCGTATACATTAAAATTTCAACTGAGAGAGAAACAACATGTATTGGAGACAGATGTGCCAAATTCTTGACATTGACTTTCCAAAACTTTGCCCGGGGAAAAGTGTTGGGTGGGTCCGGTAATAATAACAAACACTAGATTTAGCTGGGATGAGCACACATGGCTTCTCTGCTTCAACTAAGAATTCTTTAGAGAGGGAAAGGAAGTCAGTGGGAAATTAAAGAGAACTTAGGATTCTGTGGGATCTTTGAGTAAATGACCTTGTACCTGTCTCTTTAGTTTGAGCTCCAGAGGCAGAGGGGTACGATTACAAATTTAAACACTTGTGGAATTTGGGAGCACAGGATACCTGGGCTTCCTCCTTCTTTTTCCCACACAGAGTCGAGTGAAGCTATGGAACCCTCAAGGTAGAATGGTGAAGTTAGTAGGAGCCTTGAGAAAATCTTGCATATAACATCCTGCAGTCTAAAATGCTGTAGGAGCAGCAAAATATCTCCTGTACATCTGAGAGCTACACAGACACAGCAGGCCGAAACGGTAAACTTGTAGATGCCTTGTGGTCAGAACAAGGAGGATTTGGCAGTGATCTGTGTGGGCTGATGACTAATGTTCACATGAAAATGAGGACCCGTAATTTGATCCGAGTGAGGTGACATGAGACCCAGGAAAAGGCCCTGAATCTATCACACTAATACCTTCTCGCCAGCTTAGCAACTCAGGAGAAAGAAAGGGGAGCATGATTAAATTCCTCCCACCTGGGACTCAAAATGGAAATTAGAGCTATGGAAAGTTAAAGCGAATTATTTTTGCTGTACATTTGAGTTTTTGAATAGGAATTTATACTTGCCACCATATCACAGGACCCAGAACATCATAAGCCCATAGAATTATGAATTCTCTTCCAAAAAACCAGTGATTTGTAACCTTGGCTGCACATTGGAGTCACCCCTGAGATTTTAAAATCTTGAAGTCCAGGTCATTTCCCGTATCAATTAAATTAGAATCCTTGTGACAGTATCCAGACCTTTGTATTTTTAAAGTTCTCCAGGTGATTCCAATAAGCAAACAAGATGAAAATGGCAAGTCTAAGCTGATCTCCTTGGAAAGTGTCATGACTATAGTCCTGTGACCCCGCCAAGTCTCATGTAATGGACAAGGCTGAGTCTGGCGTTTGTGATTGGCTTGTTGTCTAGCTCTGGGATTGGCAATATGAGTGTTGCACCCACTCAGGCGTGGAGCCAATATACAGTGCAAGGACGAGAAGAAGGCAATTGTTTCTCTTTCTGGCTGGTTTGCCATGCTGTTTTGGCCATGATGAATGGCTGCCCCTCCATGCCACACTGCCTTGGAGACAACTGAGTATGGACTGAAACCCCCAAGAACTGTAAGAAATAAACCTTTCCTTCCTTAATTTTGGGCATCAGGTATTCTGTCTCAGCAATGAATGAAAAGTAACCAAGACAGAATTTGGTACCAGTGGAGTGGGGTCGTTGCTGTGACTAAACCTGACCATGTGGTTCAAGAGCCTTTGGAAATGGCTTGTGGGAAGAGTTTGGAAGGGTTCAAAGATGTCGCCTGAATGCATAGAGCTGCTCAATCCTCACCTCTGCTATGTGAATTTCCTGGATATCTCCAACTAGAGCCAAGTCAGTTGCTTTCACTTCCTGTCTGTTCTATTACACAGCCCTGGCCAGGGTGTGCAACCTCTGCACTCATGCAAGGCACTAGCCTTTGAAGAGTTCCTCATTTGCTTTAATATTCTTCTGTCACAGCCTTAAATTTCATGGTTTTTGGATAAGGGGCTCCATATTTTCATTTTTTTCTGGGTTCTGCAAAGTATACGGCAATCCTGGCCCCAGCTCAGTACCTGGCTGCACACACAAGCTTCTATAAATGATTCTTGAATTATCTACAGCTTTTCCTAATCAGAATAGGAACACCACCAACAACAAAACCATGTTTCTGTGAGGTCCCTTTACATTACTGCAACACAGGTAGCTAAGTCTTACTTCAACTGTAGATCCTTCTTATTTCATACTTGTTATTCCATTCACTGAAACCACAAAGGAAAAGTTCTCATCCTTGAAGAAGAAATTCTATTCCAATTTTGTGTCCACTGAAATGATCTGGTAGAAAACAGAAAGTGTTCTCTAGTTATCTTCAAGAGGAGTATTTTGGATTTGCTCACATACTCATGTGAAGACGGAAAGGCAGGTGACCTAATAGTGTACCCTGGAGAAGTGCATCTCACACACTCAATAGAAGTGTAGGACTTGGCTTCGGAATTGACAGAAGAGCCATGGTTTTGATCACACCTCTCACAGAGTGCTGTCAAGACAGTGCTTCTAAGCTGAAATAGGAAAGCATGTTGTGAAATAAATAATTGCCCTCTCAGCCTGGTTCGATATAGTTATGATTTAGTATTTCTGCTTGATAATTCTATTCACTTGTGATTTGTACAGAACTTTTTTCTTAAGACTGTGTGGAACTCATCAAGGTCAGTTGCAAGAGCAGCTGCCAAAGTGTATAATCCAATGTGTGATTAGGAACAGCTTGTGTTTAATATATCACTGTATTTCTATTGCCTTGTTTAAAGCATATTGGTTCAATGGCTGTATTGCTTTATTTGTTCTCAAAGCTTTAATAAGGAAGTGATGAGTGTTGCAGATAGGAAAGCTGAGGTTTTTGCAACCTGTTATGGTCACATATTTAATTAGTAGCCAAAATATCAGGATTGTGCCATCATCATCATTATATTAACTGCATACATTAGTTCAGGGCTTAAGAGTTTCCAAAGTGCTTTTGAATCCTCTACTTATTTCTGTTATTGCTGTAAGAGAGCAATGAATTTCTGGGAAGACATGTTATAATCTTCTCACAGTCACTTCCTGGAGACCTTTCTTTCTTTTCTTTCTTTTTTTCTTTCTTTCTTTCTTTCTTTTTTAGAAATTAAAAGGAAAACTTGAATAGAAAAAAAAGGGCAAAATCTGAACATAAAACATGCTAAGAAATATAATTAGTATAAAAGGAAAAGGTAAAGTCCTCCTCCAAGATGGCCGCCCAGAAGACACCGTGACACGGAGGCTTCCTGAATATACCATCAAAATGCTGGAATATAAACTAATATAATAACAGAGAGAAGAAAAAAAGAGGGAGATGAGTCCTCTGGACCCAAGAAGAATCTAAAACGAGAACTGCAGCCCACGGAAAGAGTAAAAGAATGAAATAAACAAAGGCGGAGACCAGAAGCACCTCTGTGCAGAGCAGAATCCAAACAGCGCTGCAACCCAAGCCGAGCCGAGAAGGTACGATCCAGGTGCTCTTGATACGCGTGGAGTTGCTGGGAGAATTGCGGCGGTGTGGCGCGACAATAGAGCCGACGGTCGACCGTGGAGCAAGGTGGTCGCGAGCCGGTGAGTGAGTGAACCCGGCGGCCCCCAGCCTCCCACCCCCGAGGGAGAGCGAGGGACAGCCATCTTGAGACCGGAGCTGCACCTAATTAG
>RJWM01021896.1:0-20434 GCA_004363535.1 Dasyprocta punctata
TTGAGGAACTGTGGAGTTTTATTTTCTAATTAAAGATTTTTAAATTTAATTGCTTATAGTGGGGATAGGATATGTACTCAGAAAAGTCAACAAAGATGAATTTCTAATAAGATTACTTTGGGGCTTAGAAATCAATTTTTTCCATAGCTTCAGTTAAGAATATTCATTTTCAGCATTTACCTGACATTTATCATAAAGTTTGTAAGCTGTCCTTGACAATTTTTGTGACCCAGTTCTAAAAACATTTTAGACACTGAAACAAACAAGTAACAACAAAATATTGAAGCGCCCTACACTTACCACCAGCTCCAACAAGTATTTTTTCACCTCCAGCCATTGTCAGCAACCTGCCACTCTTGTATCATCTACTTCTCCATCCGTCTTTGACTTACATTTTTACAGGAAGTATTTGTCCTTATGCCTGTTTCAAGTTTTTGAATCTGCCTAGTTGCAGAGCAATGAAAAGAATACTATTATCATGAAGTTGTTCTTAATCTAAATGACATACAGAAATGCTTTGGAGACTGAAGCTTATGTAAGTTTTAATTACCATTTATAAATTCTAATTTCAAACTTTAGTGTTTACCAAAATAACCTTGTGTTCTGAGATTTTTACATTAACTTTTCTCCTAGAAACTAATACATGAACTTTGTCTTCAAAACTTCTAATACACTAGGCGGAGCGTTGTGAGTTCGAGGCTGGATTGGGCTACGACGCGAGCGCAAGGCCGGCCTGAGCTATGTAGTACGACCCTGCCTCAAAAAACTAGGGCCAGGAGTTTGGCTCAGTGACTTAAGCGCCTGTCTGGCAGGTGCAACGTTTTGAGTTTGCTCCCCGGTGCCACAAAAAAAAAAAAAAAAAAAAAAAGATCTGCTGGAGACCCCATCCTTTCCCCATGAGTCAGTGCGATTCGTGACCGGGGTTAGAGAGAACAAGGCCACACCAGCAAGCAAGCCCAGTCTGGGAACCAGCACCGTGTGTAGACCACTGCTGGACTAGAACAGCCAGACCCCAGCCCCTTTGGATGAGTGGGTTGGCAAACAGGAAGTTCCATCCCCCGCCCACCCAGTGTAAGCAACTGTTTCATCTGGAGAAACACAGGCTGTGATGATAGCTATGGAGTTGAAATGCAATTGGATGTCTGTGGTGCTTTGGTGTTTCACTAACATTGCAGGTCTAGGGCCAGTGGTCTGATCACAGGTTCAGAGGCTATCACTAAGCAGTGTGACATCTAGGGGGATCTCCTTCTGAGGGTCATAGTCATTGTTCATTTCCTATGGTCTTGTTTTGAGGTCCTATATCATTCCCATTGTTTTGTTGGGTTGGGTTTTATTCTCTTTTGTTTTTTTGATTATGTCAAATCTGATGGCAGCAGCATCTATTTCAAAGATAGCAATTTTGGATTTACTATTGGCTTGTTTTGAAGACCTTTATTGCATTCGTTGTTTTGTTT
Organism: Dasyprocta punctata; assembly: GCA_004363535.1. Lineage (NCBI taxonomy): Eukaryota > Metazoa > Chordata > Mammalia > Rodentia > Dasyproctidae > Dasyprocta > Dasyprocta punctata. The sequence continues at coordinate 1,455 of RJWM01021896.1, forward strand.
TTATTGTTTCTTTCTTTCTTTCTTTTTTTTTTTTTGTACTGGGGATTGAACTCACAAGTTTGCGCCTGCCAGGCAGGCACTTACCATACTGAGCTAAATCCCTGGCCCAGTTTCTTTCTTTCTTTCTTTTTTTTTTTTTTTGTGGCACCGGGGATCGAACTCACAACCTTATGCCTGCCAAACAGACACTTAAGCTACTGAGCTAAACTCTCAGCCCTAGTTTTTTTGAGGCAGGGCCGCACTGTGTAGCTCAGGCCAGCCTTGTGCCTGCGTTGTAGCCCAAGCTGCCCTTGAACTCACAATGCTCCTACCTCAGCCTCCTGAGTGCTGGGATTAAAAGCATGCACCACCACGCCCGGTTCCCTGGCCTTGTTTTTGTTGTTTCTATTCTATTCTGTTCTGTTTGATTTTTACTATGTCTGAAGTTATCTGCAGCTATTTTGAAGACATCAAAAGACATTATGGTAACTATTGTTGATTTTGTAATGTTTTGAAATCCTGGATGTCTTACACTGGTTTGTTTTGATTGGTTTTATTCTGTTTTATCCCCTTTAGAAAAAAATGATATACTGAGCTAGAGTACGGTCCTATGGTAAGAGCGAACTGGCTTTGGAGTGTTTCGTTTGTTTTCTTGTTTTGTGCTGGGGGCTGAACCTGGGGCCTCCCTCTTACATGCCAGGTAATTGCTCTGCCACTAAGCTACATCCCAGCCCCTCTGTAATTGTACTTTGAGATAAGGTCTCTCTGCATTGCCTGGTGTGGCCTTGAATTTGTGATCCTGCTGCCTTAGTCTTCCAGGCAGCTGGGATTATCGGATGTGCCGCTGTACCCAGCCAAAACCAACTGTGCTCTTGCTGCTGTGAATGGTGGGTGTCCCTGGGACAAAATACCCGCACCACAGTTTAGAGGACAGGTTCATTTTGGCTCACATTTCAGTGCATCATCAGCAGGCTGCAAGGTGGAGGGCGTGGCAGAGGAGAGCTGCTCACCTCCTGGTGTGCGGACAGCGGAGAGAGCATGGCTGCCTCTCCCGGCCAGACCCCACTCCTGGCAGCAAGATGGCTGCATTCACTCCGGTAAACCCGTCACCTTCCGAAAGCCCCATCCAGATACAAACCGTAACACGGTTGCTGTTAAATCAGTCGCCAGATTTGCAGGAAGCTATGGAGCACCTGCCTCAGGTGCCGAACTGTGCTAGGTGTGAGGAAGCAGGGTGAGCAGGACAGACGGGCGCTCAGGCCGTCAAGCTCTGAGCGCTCAGTGCTGGAGCAGGAAGTTGTGATAAAACCCCACGGCCCCATTTGCTCACATAGCTGCAGGTAACATCCACACCTAAAACCCCCGGCCCCACACCCCCTCCCATCTCTTTGAATTGTTGAGTGTTATGTACTCAACTGTCTTTTTCATGACTCCCTTTAAGTACTTTGTGTACAACTCCTCAAATTTACTATGTCCAAATAAACTGATTTTGATACCAAGACTTTTCCTCCTTCACCCTTACTCCTCTGCAGGCAGACCACCCTCTACCAGGTATTCAAGCAAGAAACCTGCGGCTTGCCAGGTGTACTCCCCTCACCTCTGTCACCTGCGAGCTCTCTGCAAGGCCCACCCAGAAGGTAAATCTTGGGTTCATCCACGCTTCCTCTCTGCAGTGCCCTCTGCTCAGACTTGTGACGGACACCTTGCTCACTGTTTTCTTTGCTCCTGCGGGCTCCCCCACAAGCCACTCGGACACAGTAGCCAGAGTGCATTCCCAGTGGTGACAAACACACCAAACAAACAAGACCAAAGACACAGTCCCTTCTCTCATCGCCAAACCTGCATGGGATGATTCCGTTGTAGAAAATGGCACCTCCTCCCCCAGCAAGCATGCTTCAGTTTTTGTTAGTTGCCCAGGTAACAGTTCCTTTTACAGTTCCTGTTACTTCTGTTTCTTAGAAACTGCTGGTCACTCTGATGAATAGCTGGTCACTGTGATGCATATCATAAGAACCAGTCAAGGACAGCCAAGTACTCTGTTTGTCTATACTTCCTGCTTGCAAACTCCATATAAGCCATAGAGCAGAGATCAGGGCCTGACATTTTTTTTTCTTGAGGTCGGTGCCTGTTGATGTGAATAAATCTGCCTCCAAATCCTGGATGGTGTTTGATGTTTCTGTCTGGCATAGCAATTCTACCTCTGAGCTCTGGGGTTTCTGTTGTACTGATCTCCAAGGATTATTCATTGGCAGAGATGTAGAAATGGGGAGGCCAGAAAGGACAGATGGACATGCACTGGTTTAGCAAAGGTGTGGAGTCATTTGAGGAGCAAGAACGAACCCTCTGAGGTAAGAAAACAAAGCCAGAGACAGGAAAACCAGGCCCAGGTCTGGCCTAGGTGTTTGGGGGTGAGTGCTTATAAAGGAAACAGACAGGAGTCTTGTAATAAGCATTACTTGCAGACACAGATTAAGATTTTTGAAATTATGTTTATTGAGATGCATGCAAAGAAATTCCACTTCATGCTTATTCCATAAATTTCAGTAAATTTTAGGTTGTTTCTCATTTTTGGTGTCTATTGTTTCTTTTGAATGAGACACTAAGAGAACCAGTTTTATGCAAAATCAGCCATTGTATTTGGAATAAAATCTGAATCCCCTGTTCTCTGCGCCAGGTCTCCGCTACTCTTGTAACCTTATCTCTGGACTCCTCTTCCTGTCGCTGACCCTGGCCTCTTCTGGCTCCTTGGTGTGCAGACACTTCCTCCTAGGACTCCAACGTGGTTCTTCTGTTTGGAATGCTTTCTCCCGATGGCCCGATCTTTCAGGTCTCATCCTGTCGCCGCTGTGGAAGGGCCTCCCTGCCAGCTTGGTTAGCTCTTTATTCTTTCACGACTCTGTGGTTTTCTCTAAAGAACGCCGCAGCAGGTGATTTGCCCACACATGCACATGCGTGTGTGTGCGCGTACACACATTTTGTTTATTCATTCTTCTGTCTCCAGCAGACAGAGAGAAGCCCAGGAGGACGAGGAACGTAAGGGTTTATTCATCACCGTGAAGCTGTGATGGCAGAGCTCTGGACACAGAAGGCGGTCAGGAATATTTACTGAACTTTACAGACACTGAACAAATAATTGTGTGATGATGACCGTGACCGGAAAGTAGTCTACAGTCAACCCAGAGGTGCTAATTTAAGTGTAGCCCAAGACAACCCGGGCCTCTGCGATCTAAAAGCTGATCAGGAGTTGGCAGGAGTCAGGTTGAAGTTAAAGGACAGCAGTATGGTTGGAGCCTGGAAAGGAAGAAGGAGGCAGCGGGGCCTCTGAAAGGCGTGGTGAGCCTTGGCACTGAAGCCTCACCCCGAGAGAAGAGAGAAGGGGAGCTGTAGGCAGGGGAGTGTTTGTATCTGTCCCGCAGTGCTGGGGCGGAACCGTCAGCCTTCCACATGCTGAGCAAGGGGTGTGCTACTGAACTACAACCCCAGCCCAAGCGTGTGCGCGCGCGCGTGTGTGTATTCAATCAGGGAGCTGTCCACGCGCAAGGCAGTGGCCCACATTTTTGTCTTGAGACGGTATCCCCAGGTCCTCCTGTCCTCGCCCACCTCACGAAGGCCGATTCCCCACGTCCTCCTGTCCTCGCCCACCCTACGAAGGCCCATTTCCCACGTCTGGCCGGCCGGGACGTGTGAAGTTTAAAGCCCACTAAGTACAGCACTTTACATTTCCAGGGCCCTGTGCAGTAGCCCATTAAAATAAATTCCTGACTTCCTGAGGTACAGGAATAGCGAGTAACCGAGCTCGATGGAGACTGGAAAAGCGTACTGCAAGCAGCAAGTTTAAACCGAAGTCTGGCTCTCTACAGAGCTGACAAAAGAGGAGGCAAGGCGAGGGTGGAAGCGTCCGCAGAGAGGTCAGGCCTCCTGTGAGCGCGCCCCCAGGTAGACGGCATCGGGACAGAACAGAAAGATGAATGACAGAGCCCGGGGGACGCCGTCCGCGCGTCCGCAGTCGCTTCGGCGCAGCCCGGGGAGCCCAGCGGCCGAGGAGCGCCGCGCGTGGCCAGGCGTGCGCCCGCGCGTGCTCACGTGCACACATACGGCGCGGCACACGCTCACGCTCACGCGCACCGCTCCCCGGGGGCGGGGCTCTCTCTTTAAAGAGCGCACGGCCCCGCACACCCAGGCGTTCTCGGTTTGGGGGCGGGACCGGGGGCTGCGAGCCAATGGGCGCCGCGGCGCGGCTGGAGCGCTGTGACGCACGCCAATGGGCGCTCAGGGGGCGGGGCCGCGCGGGACACTATTGTTGACGAGCGCGGCGGCGGCGGCGGCGGATGCAGCGCGGTGCTCCGAGGCCGAGGCCCGCTCCTCCGAGTCCGCGAGTCCGGCTTCGCTTCCCGGTCGCCGGTTCTCCCCGCGGCCCGAGCACGCTCCCCCGCAGCCAGGCGCCCCGGAGCCGGCCATGTCCCAGCGGGTGCGGCGGGGCGGGTCCCCCCCTCCGGCCGGCGCGCTGGGGGGCGGCGCGGTGGCCGTGGCCGGGGGCCGCCTGCAGCCCCTGCGGGCCACCGTCCCGTTCCAGCTGAAGCCGCAGCAGCAGCAGCAGCACGGCAGCCCAACGCGGGGCGGCGGCCTCGGCGGCAGCAACAACGGCGGCGGTGGCGGCGCCTCCGGGCCCTGCGGCGGGGGCGGCGGGGGCCCGCGCTCCGCGGCGCGCACGAGCCCCACGGTGGCCACGCAGACGGGCGCGGCCACCACGGCCACGCGCGGCACCAGCCCCACGCGCGGCGCTCGCGGGAGCCCCCCGCGGCCGCAGCCCCCACCGCCGCCACCGTCGCCCGGCGCGTCGCCCACCCACCTGTGGGCCGGCGAGGGCAGCGCCGCCGCGCCCAGGGCCCGCGTGGGAGCGCCGCGGCGGCCCCCGGAGCAGCGCAGCCCGAGCGCACCGGTGTGCAAGGCAGGTTCGTGCCCGGGCGGAGGGCGGCGGGCCGCGGTCCCTGCCGTGACGTGGACGCTGCCCCGCGGCGTTTCGTGCCGCTAGGCGCTTGGGGCCGGGAGGGCCGCGCGCGGGCGTGGGGTGGTCTGGCTCCCGGGGGACCTGACGAGCCGGCCGCGGGGAGCTGGCGCGAGCCCCGGGGGCCTTCGGGCATGTCTGAGGGCCTGGGCGGCTGTATTTCGGATATCCTGTGCTGACGTTCGTGCTTCAGTGTTCAAAAACAAAGCCAGGGTTCCTGGGTCTCTCGTGGTTGTTGTCAGAAACATAAATTTGCCTTTTTTATTTTTATGTTTTTGGTGGTACCGGGGATTGACCTTGCAACCTCACACTTGCCAGGCAGGCACTTATGCCACTGAGCTAAATCCCCAGCCCAAAGGCGCTGTGGGTTTTTTTTTAAATTATTTTTATTTTTATTTTTTGCGTACCTGAGGAAGGCTGCTGCATGGAGCTACTGGGTTCTGATGGCGTCATTCAAAAAGAACAGCGAGCAGTTCGAACTGGGAAGTAGGAAGGAGTAAGATTCATCTCGACGCGCCTCTGTGTCAGAACCTAGTTTGAAAAAAAAAAGGTGGCTTTCACATACTTGTTAATGGTGCCGACCTACAGTCTTATCTTGGAGAGTTTGTTACAGTCTCACGGCTAGAATATTGGGAATTTCAGGACAGTGCAGTACTTCCTAGCCAAGATAAAGGGGTTTCTGAACTGGAAGGCAGGATTGAGTTTTTGTATTTTTTTTAATGAAAGGTTTTAGACATTTCTTTTTGGGAAAAAAGAAATTGCCCTGAAAAATGATTCAAAGTGTATTCCAACCAGGTGTAGAGTACTATTTTAAACTCCTTAAAACTCTGTTGGACGTGCCCGCCTCCCCCGTCACCGCCTGAGCCCGTTAGGAGGCGGGTGATTTTCCTGCCAGGCCTCTCGGTGACCCTCACAGTAGCCTTTAGCGGGGTTAAAGTAAGGAGCCGGCAGGGTCGGCGTTTGAACTGCGTGGTCAGTCGTCTTCCAAAGCACAGGGCTTCGAATGACATCGGGGAAGCGGCTTCACAGTGTGTAAGAGAAAGCCCGGTAGATACACAGTGCCCCGAAGTTGCTTGTACTTTGCTTTTGAAGCAGCGCTTATCTGGTGGGCGAGATTGCCTCAGTGTGCCTTCGCCTTCTGCAGCCTGCCTGGCGTGTCAGGCGGCGGGGAAGAAGGGCCACGTTTGCAGGCGGGGAGGCGGCGGGGCCCCAGTCTGGTTTCAGAGTCGGATCTCAGAGTCCAGAAGTCCGAGGAGAATTGGGCTTAAATTAAGTTTTGACAAAATGTGCAGGAAGCTACTCTTTTCTTCCCAATTCTAGGGCTCTGTTTGGGAGTCCCGGGCTCTCGGCCCTTCGTGTTTTCCAGAACTCCTCTGGCCAGGTGTCTCACTTCCTGGAGTGTTCATGTTGTAAAAACTGGTCATCCTCCTTGGCGCCCTCACCCAAAACAATACAGGAAAACGGAAGCTTCTACTGCAGTGCTGTCAGCTGGGTGTGAGGGAGACGGCCGCTCTGCGAAGTCTTCCTTAGACGTCAGTGTCTGGGAGTTCCTCCTCTGCAATATGCTCTTGTTTCCTCTGGTGAACATGATGCAGTGTGAGGAAAAATGGTTTCGCATTTCAAGTCTTTGCAGTGCAGATACGTATGTACCATAATCGCATCATTTGCCCTTCTGTGTGACTATTTCAGAAGGAAATCCTTGAATGACCAGACTGCTTTTTTTTGGTTGTCACCAGTTTGTACACTGAGTGACATGGGAAAGTTCTTACTGTAGATGTCTCTGTGCTTCTGTAAGCTTCATGTGACCCAGGTTCTAGGATTTGTCTCCATCGGGCTGCTGGCTTCCAGATGTCTTATTGGAAGAACCAGTTGTCATAACCTTTCTGAGGACTTTAGTGCCTGAGAGACCCTAAATTGGATCTCTGCTTACTTGCTTTTGTCTTCTGGGGATTGAGCTGATCCTAGTCTGATCTAGAACTGATCTCAACTTTTGTCTATGGTAGGATAGTCTGAGTACCCACCCTGACAAGTGTTTCAGACATCCCAGCTTCCTGCGCCTGCCTTCGCCATGGCAAAGGGATTTGTCATCAGGTCCTGAGAGTGCTTAGGAAAGGTAACTAGACAACGCTGTTAACTTCTTCCTTTTACCCTCTTTTATCTGGCTTTGTCTGATTCTGTAAAACGTCAGGGAGACAAGCCCAGGTTGGTGGTGCAGGCCCCTAAGCCCAGTACTCAGGGAGACTGAGGCAGAAAGATGCAAGTTTGAGCCCAGCTTGGGGTGACTTAGCAAGATGCTGTTTAAAAATTTTTAAGAAAGGGCTGGGGTTGTAGCTCAGTATGAAGGCCCTGGGTTCAGTGCCCAGTGCTGTTCAAAAAAACAAAACAAAAAAACAAAAACCAAAGAACCTTGCTTAGAACTTTCTGACTTCATCAAAATTCAGCTAACAGTCTAAAGTTCACCTCACCAAACACACAAAACGGTTGATTGACACAAGTTTGTTTGATATGTGTACTACACATGGCAAAGAGTACGCAGAAACCTCGAGAAGACTTCTCGGGGGAATGCAGCTTTGAGGTGAATGGCTCAGGTGGAGAAGGTCCGTGTCCCCCTGAGAGCCCGTCTGAGGGTGGCGGTGGGAGCATTCCAGTGACGTGGGACAGCAGCTGTGGCTGGCTTTAAGGAGCTGTATGTTATATTACATCCTCACCTTCGTGTGCATTTCTCTTTACCAAGAACAGACCCCGTTCACTCTGCGTTTGTGAGGTTTGATGTTTACTGTGTGTGTGTATTTTATGGCAGTAACGAAAGTACTTCTCTACAGATGATAGAAGTTGAGGGGTCACTGAAATTTTATGCCTTTGTGCATATCTAACATTTAAAACTCGTTTTTGATATTTCTAGGCTGTGCTCTTGGAGCTTTTTCAAATTGTCACAAAATTCCCCAGAACATCCTCCTAAGTGGACCTGAGCAGCCAGGTGCCTGTCATTTGAGGGTCAGCTGTGTGTTACTGTAGCCACTCTGACACCTAGCCTGAGGGTGTCTTCTGACTGTTCCTGACTTGTTTATGGACTGGTAAACAGAAGTAAAAGGTTTTCACTGAGTTCCGGGAGCGGTGTGCGTAGACCCCAAACTGCCCTGCAGCCGGTTGGTGGCAGCGCACGGCAGAGCGGGGGCCAGCGCCGCCGTGCGCCCTTCGCTATGGCGTCTGCTCGTGGGCAGCGGAGTGCCTGAGTATTAGTTTGCTGTCCTGGGGGGGATCGGGTCGGAACGCAGAGTGGGTGCTTGTTAGAAATGTGTGTTTGCAGGCCCTACTCTAGGCCTTGGCTGTTCCTGTTCCCCCACCCCGCCCCATGAGGCTGAGACACCTGCCTTTTTAAAAAATATTTTAATAGGAAATACAAAAAATGGGACTTTTTTTTTTTTACTTACAGTAATTATTTTACATATTTTATATGCAGCCCAAGACAGTTTCTCTTCACGCATTGTGGCCCAGGCGAGCAAAGGATTGAATGCTCAGGTGAAAAATAGTTACTAGAGACCCCCAAAGAAGACAGTTTGAAAATTCATTAGAAGAAGGGATTATTCCTTGTTGACATATTATTTTTGCAGTGTGGTGCGTATGTTGACAACAGGTTTTGTTCCTGGCAGGTTCCCTCATTTTCAGTGAGTTGTGTGTCAGGTTGGTTGTGTATGGGGTGGGGGAGTCCAGGAGCCCGGAGGAGAGATGCGTTTCTCCAGACTAATACTGAAAAGTCAGGGGGTAGGGTGTCAGAATTTTCATGCTTGTGTGAGGGTATCTGCTTTCCAGTGTCCGGTGAGGTGCAGAACTCTTACAGTACAGTGTGTCTGGCGTTTGGAGGATGCCGCTAATCACACTTCCAAGGGAATCCTTTTGGCTTTCGATGTCTGTGTTGCAGTTGAGGATGAGGGCGGTATAAAGCCTCACCATCAGTTCTTTTCACCGACTACAATTTCCACTTAATTACATTCAGTTCCGTAAGTTTGATGAACTGTTCTGTTACTGACTATGCAGTTCAAAGATGTATAAATCACAAGGAACTCCGGAGGAGATTGAGACTATGTCACACCGCCGTAGGAGTGTGTAACGTGTGTGCTCTCAGGTCTGGAGAGAATGAATAATCCTCCCACCTGACAAGCTTTTGATTTGAGTTGGAGGGGACTGGACTTTGCAGTTGAATCCTAAGAGGTGTGCAAAGCTACCTGTCTTGTTCAGTCCTGTCTGGCTTAGCGTGTAGGACATAGAGGATGTTGGAGAGGGGAAGGACGTGGTGCACACCTGTAATTCCAGGATGGAGACAAGGTCTTGCAAAATTGCCGAGTTGCAAAGGCTGGGCTCAAACTTTGAATCTTCCTGCCTCAGCCTCCCAGAGTGCTGGGATGTTGGGTGTGCATCTCTGTGCTCCGCTGGGAACGTCTTTGTATTTGTTTTTTTTGTTTTGTTTTGTTTCGGGGCAGGTACTGGGGATCAAACTCACAACCTTGCAACTGCCAGGGAGGCGCTTAGGCCACTGAGCTAAATCTCTGGCCCTATTTTTTGAGAAAGGGTCTCACTATGCAGTCCAGGCTGGCTTTGAACTCACTTTGTAGCCCAGGCTGGTCTCCAACTCACAAAGGTCCTCCTGCCTCAGCCTCACAAGTGCTGGGATTAAAGGCGTGCGCCACCACTCCCAGCTATGCCTTTGCAGTTGATGGTTTGAGTACAAAGTCTACTTGGAAGTCATTTTTCTGCTGAATAATAAAAGCACTTCAGGTTGGGGGTGTAGCTCGGTGATAGAGCACTTGCTTAGCTTGTATGAGGTCGGGGGTTGGATCCCCACCCCCCACAAAGAAGTGTTACTGGCGGGCGGGGAGGGGCTTTCTCTCCAGGGCCCAGGGGTCCTGAGTAAAGAATTGGACCAGGTACACAGGAAAGACAGCCAAGGTGTACATCAAAGACAGAACGAGCTGCTGCAGGGCAGGGCACGAACAGGCCAGTGAGGAGGCCCACGCCAGTCCTGATGGTGTGGTGGAAAGGGGCCTGTGGTATCCAGAATCCTGGGGCGCCCTTCCCCTCAAGCATGCAAGGTGTGTGTATATTCGTCCTGTTGAAAACTCAGCCTCAGGCCAGATGTAAACTGTCCTATCCAAAACGTCACTGGGCCTCTTGCCAAATGTAATGAAGCTCAGAACTGTCTCTGTTTGGTTGTGCACAGGGGTAAGTGGGGGATTGAGAATATCATCTTTTAAAATTTTATTTATTATATTTTTTGGGGGGTCTTTTTTTAGACAAAGTTTCCCTATGCAGTTCAGGCTGGCCTTCAATGCACATTGTAGCCCAGGACAGCCTTGAATTCGTAGCCATCCTCCTGCCTCAGCCTCCCAAATGCTGGGCTCTGAGAATAATATCTTCTCATTGGTCCTGTGAACACCAACAGATTCAAATGGATGACACTAGCACTTTTTTTGATGGACCCCCAGCTTTCAGGAGCCACCTCAGGAGCCTGACCTCGATGGGCCCCAGTGCCTGCACCTGTGTGTCAGCCCTGGGTTTTATGACTGTGGGTGTGTTCTGCCCGGTTGGTGATCTGGTTTGCCCCAGTGCTAATCTCCTGCCTCAAGGAAAAGTGTTTGCCCGGTAGCCAAGGATTCTGGCGCCCTTCTGACTGCTGACCATCTGCGTGTGGGGCACGTGTGCCTCTCCTCTGTGGGGGCATGACCACCACTCGGATGTGAGGGTGATTTGGGACGAGGCCTTCCGGTGGGGGTTTCTGTTTAGTGTGCGGGTTTCTCTGGGGGCAGGGAATGTACCTCTGTGGAGTTTTTCAATCTAGAGACATTTTGTTTCTTGGGAATTTTTCTTTGGTCATCCTCCTTTCTATTACAGTGTTTTGGTTTTTTCTCTTTTTGCAACTCCTGCTACCCAGATGTGACACTGCTTGGATTTAGACTGCTCATTTCTGCTGTGGTTTTCGACTCTGTTTTATTTTTTGAGACAGGGTCTTGCTACGTTATAGACCAGTCCAGCATTGAACCCAAGGAGATCCTTGTGCCTCTGCCTCCCAAGTATTGTTTTGTTTTTCTAGCACATTTATTTTATCCTATACTAATTTTATTGAGTTTTGCATTTTGGCTACCCCGTCTTAGTTTTTCAGAGCGCTTACCTTGCTGTGATTGTAAAGATATTTGTGAAAGATATAAATATGCTCAAACTTACTTTCTCTTTCTTTTTTTTTGGGAGGGGGTCTTTTTGAGACAGGGTGTCACTGTGCAGTTCAGGCTGACCTTGAGCTCATTTTGTAGCTCAAGGCTGGTCTCGAACTTGCAACAGCCCTCCTGCCTCAGCCTCCCAAGTGCTGACTGAGATTACAGGCGTGTGCTTTCTGCATTGCTCTCAGCTCTTTGAGTATTCATCTTTGTCTCGCTGCAGACTTTCCTTAGTTTCCACTAACATTTAAATAGAACGCTGGGGTGTCAGGTGTCGTTGAGGCCTTGTGCCTGGATTTGACTGCGGGGTGGAGGAGGGGCCGTGAGAGGTCGGTGAGGGTCTCTCTGTTGGCCAGTTTCCCCAGGGAAGAGTCCTGGGTTACCACGACGATGATCTGCCTTGGTGTCAGTCCATGTGTTGGTTTCTGGATCTTGGTTCTAGACTTAGACATAAGAAATAGTTTTTTTTTTTTTTTTTTTTTGGTGGCACCGGGGATCGAGCTCATAACCTCACGCCTGCCTGACAGGTGCGTAAGCCGCTGAGCCAAACTCCCGGCCCTGGTTTTTTTTTTTTTTTTTTTTTGAGTCAGGGTCGCACTGTGTAGCTCAGGCCGGCCTTGTGCTCACGTTGTAGCCCAAGACGGCCTCGAACTCACAACGCTCCGCCTACCTCAGCCTCCCGAGTGCTGGGATTAAAGGCATGCGCCACCACGCCCAGCTCAAGAAATAGTATTTTTGAAAATACAAGTAAAATTTATTTTAAGGGGACCCCCGACCCCTGCTCAAATACTGCTCAGTTGTAGGTTGAACTTGAAATGAGCACATCTAGATTTCCTTTTTCCTTTTTTTTTTTAATCGATGTTTGCAGTACGTAATGATTACATTCTTGTGATGAGGGCTTGATACATGTATGTAACACATTTTCTTTCTTTCATCCTCATTTTCAAATGAAATCAAATCTTTTTTCTTAGTGCCAGTACTCAAACTTGTGACCTTGGGGATATAACTCTGCAGGCCCTGTGCCGCTGAGCTATATCCCCAATGCTCCTGCCCTTTTTTTTTTGAGACAGGCTCTTGCTATATGGTCCAGCCTGACCTTGAACTTTACTATGTAACCCTGAACATATCTGCTAACTTGCCCAGGCTGACCTTCAATTTGTAGTTCTCCTGCCTCAGCCTCCTTAGTTGCTGGGATTACAGGCATGCGCCCCTGTAGTAGGCATTTGAATAGTCTTGTATATACTTTGTGAATTTATTGTATCTGTAGGGTAAATTCTTAGAAATGGAATTTCTTGGTCAAAAGATGTACGTATTTCTTTCTGTTGTCAAATATACTTGAGGAATTGTTATCAATTGAACCTATTGCTTTTTGCTGTCTTCCTTTGGATTCGTTTTTATCATTCCTTCGTCTCACTCAGTTACTAGGTAGGCTTTTGCTCCGTTCCTAGTGTGTCGCAGCCGTGCTGGTGGGCAGGGTTCTGGGGGATGGAAACATCCCGCATCCGTGTTGTCTGTGTTGCACAGGACAACCTCCCGTTCACGGTCCCTTCTGCCCCGGCCTCTGTGCTCTCACTGCCAGAGGTTTTCTTATCACCACGCCTTCAGCATTTTCCCCTTAGATGTTTAATTACCTTTTATTTATTTATTTTAATTTTTAAAAGTTCTTTGAATTTTTATTTATTTTTAATTATGTTTTAAAGCAAGTAAAAATAGGAACAGTGGTTTCATGGCATCTCAGTGAGTTGTACAGTACCCAGCTTTTGGAATCCAGCTTCATTCATGTAGCGTAACGTGTTGGAGAGCGATGCATCTTGTCACATGTGTCTGTAACTCATTCTTTGTATTGCTGAGTAATATTTCATTATATGAATACACTATTTTGTTTTCCATTTACCACTTGAAAATATTGGGGAGTTTATGGTTATTACAGGTCAAGCTGCTGTTGTGTAGAGACTTTTTGTTTTTCTGAACATACTTTCTGTTTTGGGTTGCTTTGTTTTAGCTAAGTTCTAGGAATAGCTGAATGTGGTGGCATAGATGGGTGATCACAACTCTAAACTTGGGAGACTGAGGCAAGAGGGTCACAAATTCCAGTCCAGCCTGCACAATTTAGGGAGCCCCTGCCTCAGAATACAAAGGAGCGGGGCAGCACTAGCTTAGTGGCAGAGCACCCTTGGGCTTGGTTCTGCCAGTACCCTGGAGGCCCTCAACGACAAACAGGCCCTGCTGTGGGTAGTTGGGCCACATCAGTTTACAGAAAACTACCAGTTTTCCAGAGTGACTTTTTGCTAATACGTTGAGGGTTTTTGCCTCTGTGTTCCTGAGGTATATTGGTTTGTGGTGCACTGTAAATGTTTTTGTCTGGTTTTGGTATCATGGTAACACTGGTTTCATCAGGTAAGTTGGGAAGTGTTCTCTTCCTCATCTATTTTCTGGTTGAGACTGTGTAGCACAGGTCTCCTCCTCCTGTTTCTTAGTACTGGAGTTTGAACCCAGGGCCTTGTTTTGAGCTACGATCCCAGTCCCTCCCCCATTTAAATTTTTTTTCTAAATTTTTTCGAGACAGGGTGTCACTTGTAGAGCTTCATTAGGGTAACTATCTTGGTCTGAAATTTTATTAGAGAAGATTTTAAACTAGAAATTCAGTTTAATAGATGCAGGACTATTCAGGTTATTTATTTTTTGAGTCTTTGGTAGTCTTTCAAGTAAGTGGTTTAGCTGGGCAGTGTGGTGTAAGTCTGTGATCCCAGGACTTGGAAGGCTGAGTCAGGAGGCTTGCTGTGAATTTGAGGCCAGTCTGGACTACATAAAGAGACCCTGTCTCAAAAAAAAAAAAAAAAAAAAAAAAGACAGTGACTTATTTATGGACATGACATTGTGATATTTCTTTATTCTTTTAATGTGCATGGGGTTGTAATGGTTCCCCATCCCTCCTTTCATTTTATCTCCTTACAAATTGGTTTTTCTTTTCCCCTTGGTAGTCTAGCTGGAGATATATCCTTTTTTTTTTTTTTTGGTGGCACCAGGGGTTGAACTTACAACCTCGCACCTGCCAAGCAGGCACTTAAGCCATTGAGCCAAACTCCTGGCCCTTGTTTTTTGAGACAGGGTCGCACTATGTAGTTCAAGCTGGCCTTGTGCTCGCGGTGTAGCCCACGCCAGCCTGGAACTCACAATGCTCCTCCTACCTCAGCCTCCCGAGTGCTGGGATTAAAGGCATGTGCCACCACACCTGGCTAATACACTATTTTTAAATGAACCACAGAACCAACTTTTGAGTTCATCTGTTTTTTTGTTTGTTTCATTGATTTCTGCTTGTCTTTTTGTTATTATTTTTATTATTTTATTCATCTTACTTGCTTTGTGTGTTCAGTTTGCTTTTTTCCCTAGAATTTCAGATGAAGGGTGAAATTTCTTTATTTCTTTCTCTTTAGATTTTTGAGTCAGAGTCTTGCTGTGTAGTTCATGCTGCCCTTGAGCTGCGAGCAGTCCTTCTGCCTCAGCCTCCTGAGTGCTGGGATTACAGATGTGCGCTGCCACACCTGACTGAAGGCTCAAATTTTTGATTTGAGACTTTTTTCTGATAGAAGCACTTACAGCAATGCAACATGAAATTCTCTAAGCAGTTGTTCCAATGTGTCCCAAAAGCTAGTATGTCGTATTTTCATTTTAATTCAGTACAAATATTTTCTAGTATCCCTTGAGGCTGCTTCTTTGACTCTCAGATTATTCAAAATGGTTTTGTTCAACTTCTAAATATTTGGGGATTTTCCAGATACTGTAATTGGATTCCATGTCACAGAATATACTTTGACTTCACTTATTCTGAATTTTTATAGGGCTGTGCTTTCCTTTGCCAAATGTTTCATGGGCCAGTTCCGTGCATCTTCTGCTATTTGATGGATGGAGCATTTATTTGTAAACATCGGGTCTTATGTATCCTTGTTAATTCTGTCTACTTGTTTTGTCAGCTACTGAGAGAGGAGTACTGGATTCTTAAATTATTGGATTTTTCTATTTCATTTTTCAATTACGTTTTTGCTTCATGTATTTTGAAGCTTTTAAAAAAATGTGCATTAAAGCCAGATGTGGTGGTGCATGCCTGTAATCCCAGTTCTTGGGAGGCTGAGGCAGGAGAATCATTGTGAGTTCAAGACCAGCCTGGGCTACAAAGTGAGTTCATGGCCAGCCTGAACTGCATAGTGAGACCCTGTCTCAAAAAATAGGACTGGGGATTTAGCTCAGTGGCTTAAGCGCCTGTCTGGCAGGTGCGGTGTTGTGAGTTTGATCTCCAGTACCAAAAAAAAGTGCATTAACATGTAGTGTTATTATATCTTTCTTGGTGAATCGAACCTTTTACCATGTTAAATTTCCTCTCCTGGTGATTTTCCTTGTTCAGAAGTTTACTTTGATTAATGTTTGCAAAATCTGTTTTCTATGTTCTCTGTATTATTATATAGTTTCATCTTTTCTGTATTGTAAAGGACTGTCTTGTGGTCAGGTTGGTCTTGCATTTTTTAAAAATCTAGTCTGACCTCTATTTAATTAAATTGTTAATTAAATTAATTTGTTTGTTTATTTTTGTCTTTTTTGGGACAAGGTCTTGATATTGCAGTTCAGGCTGGCCTTGAGCTCACTTTGTAGCCCAGGCCGGTGTCTAACTTGCAAGAATCTTCCTGCCTCAGCCTCCCCGAGTGCTGAAATTGCAGGCGTGAGCCACCATGTCCTGCTTGACCTCTTGTTTTACTGTGTTTAGATCACTGACATATTGTGACACTGTTCGTGTATTCGGATGTAGGTTTATCATAGTTGGTCTTGTTTTCCGTTCTGTTTTCTGTTGGCTCCTTTCACTTTTCTACCTTCTTTTGGATTACTTGACTTTTTTATATATTAATCCATTTTAATGTGAGATTTGCCTCAGAACTAGGGTGAGGCGAGGGAGGTCCTCACTCTGAATGCCCTGTAAGAGGGGACACCAAAGGACTCACAAATTGAGGTGTAGTATTTTAATAAAATATTTTTTAAAATAAAACTTTTAAAAACCCATGATGACCTGCTTAGAACTAGGATCTGGCAGGGCCAAGATTAAGAGTGAGGTGGGCTACATGAGTGCCGCCTGGAGTCCTGTTAACATTTTGAGTTTGTTCATTGTGCATGGTCTTAGATTGTCAGCCCGGTAAGTTGTTTGCGCTCTGGGTGATGAGTGCCCCATTTGCCTGTCGTGGTAACACAGTCTGCAGGAGCGCTGTGGGGTCCTCCCCAGATCCTTGTGTTGGTTTGCTCTTCTTAATAGTTTAGTAAATGGAAGCTCACTTGTTACCTCCCAGCCGTGTGGGCGGAAGTGGAGGCAGGACGGTGAGTACTGTGTTCGCTGCTCGATCTCAGAGCACAAGCAAGGCGGCAGTGGGGTGAGTCTTCACGGCCAGCGTGGGCAGAGCCCGTATCCATAGACGCGCTCTCCTGGCTGTCAGCGTGGGGCCTCCTGGCCTGTGTGCTGGCTGCTGCTCATTCTCCACACTCGGAAACCACGCTCGGGCTCCCACGCGACACCTCAGTCTTCAAAGCCAGAAAGGTGAGGGCTCCCTCGGGTGCTGTTCTGCAGCCAGCCAGAGGACTCTGCCTGTCGGGGTAGCAGAGGTGAGATTAGACTGCGTGGGGATCCTCCCTTCAGTTAGCTCACCGTGAACTGGTCAGGAACTTGTCATTTGCAAATCTCTTTCTGGCATCTGACGTCATCACGGGTGTGATCTCATCAAATCCATAGTCCTGGAGGTTAGGACAGCAGTTCTTGGGGGCAGCTGTTCAATCAGTAGAAAATAATCAGACTTACCACTCAGAATTAGGTCCCCACTCAGAGTGCACCTTAGAACTGACACCCTTGAAACAGAAACGACTGTAAGGGATGCATTAGGGCAGCATTTGCTGTCTGAGAAATTTTTTTAAGAGAAAAAAACTAAAGAAAAACAAAAAGCAAGAGAGACAACAAATCCAGTACAATAACAGTGTAGGTTTACAAAACAAGATGATTGGAATTTGACAATGGTGGTGGTATTGCATATCATTGCCTTCAAAAGGGTCATTTAGATGAACAGATGTAAACATGTAAAATTGGTCTAATCATATGAGTATTAACTGTTCTTTTTCAGTAACTAATACATTAGTAATATAGTCATTTGAGCTCTTATGTATATGTATATATACACAACTGTATGTCTTTTTCCTTTTCCCTTCCTTCTTTCCTCCTTTCCCCTATCCCAGTTACTTTTCCTCTTAGAGCAGTTTCTTACCCTTACACAGTATTTATTGTAGATTTTGGATCATATATACTTTTTTGGGTTTCTTACGCTAGGGAGACAATACAGTAGTTACACTATTTACACATGTGAGATTTATTTCACTTATGAGTATGGTCTCAAGTCGTGTCCATTTACTTATAAAAGTCTTGATGCAATCTTTCTTGATAGCTGAGTAGTACTCCATTGTATAAAAATATCACATCTTTTTTATCCGTTCCTTGATGGATGGGCAGTTTGGTTGTTTCCAAGATTTGGCTATTACAGATTGTGTTGCTATAAACATAGGTGCACAGATATCACTGTGGTATGTTGTTTTCAATTCTGGGAAAATGCCCAGAAGTGGGATAGCTGGGTCAAATGGAATTGCTCATCCTTGCTGCTGCTTTTTTTTTTTTTTTTTTTTTTTTTTTTTTTTTTTTTTTTTTGGTACCAGGGATCGAACTCACAACCTCGCACCTGCCAGGCAGATGCTTACGCCACTGAGCTATATCCCCAGCTAATCCTAGCTTCTTGAGGAATCTCCACACTGATTTCCACAGTGGTTTCACCAACCTACACTCCCACCAGCAGTGCAGAAGAGTTCCTTTTTCCTCACAGCCCCTCCAGCGTTTGTTATTGGTTGGTTTCTTGATCTTGGCCATTCATTCTGGGGTGAAATGGAATCTCAGTGTTGTTTTAATTTGCGTTTCCTGAATGACCCTTGATGTTGAACATTTTTTCATATGTTTATTTGCCATTTGTATTTCTTTCTCTGAGAAGTGTGTATTCTTCCTCTGAGAAGTGTGCATTCATCTCAGATGTCTGTTTTTGGATTGGCTCCTTGAATTTTAGGAGCCTGATTTTTTAAAATTCTTCATATGTTTTAGATGGAAGTCCTTTGTCTGAGGGACAGTTGGCTAAGATATTTTCCCAATTCGTGGGGTTTTTTTTCACTCTGTTGGAGATTTCCTTTGACATGTAAAAACTTCTTAGTAAGATGAGATCCCAGTGGATTTTGGAAAGTATTTCCTGTGCAGTTTGATTTTTGTTCATGAGCTCTCTGCCTACTCCTGTGTCATCAAGATTTTTACCTACTTTGTCTTCCAGCACATTTAGGGTCTCTGTTTTATTTAGTATTCAGATCTTTAGTCCATTTTGACTTTAGTGCATGGTGATAGACATGGATCTAGTTTTAGTTTTTGGCATATGGAAAGTCAGTTTTTCCAGCACCACTTACTAAAGTGGGTATCTTTCTTCCAGTGTACATGTTTGGTCCCTTTGTCAAAGATGAGGTGGCTGAGTGTATTTGTAGTTGTGGCTGTATCTTCTAATCTGTTGATCCTCAGGTCTGTTTTCTAGTACCGTGCTGGTTTTATCACAGTAGCTTTGTAATACAATTTTAAATCAGGGATTGTGATGCCTCCTGCCTTACGTTTGTTGCCCAGAATTGCTTTTGCTATTCTAGGTCTCTTCTGGTTCCAGATGAATTTTAGGGCTGATGTCTCTAGCTCTGTG
>RJWM01021897.1:0-34556 GCA_004363535.1 Dasyprocta punctata
TCACAGGAGGACAGAGCACTGTGTGCTGATGGCGCTGCTTTGCCTGTGTCAGTGGAGAGAGGAGTTGTGGGAAAGCCAGTTATGATTTCTTGGGGTGACCATGAAGCCTGGGGTCATTTCCACCACTGCCTCAGCTTTTTCTTTTGTAATTTGGAGATGCATATCCTGCTTCATCTTTTCAAGTTGGGATGCTCCCTATAAAACAGATTTGATAAATTTATAAAAAGATTGTGGATTTACTTCTAGCTCCTTGAAATAACTGCAAATTGTGTCCTTCTAATCTTACCTCTCCCTCTTCCCTATTTTCTTCCTAAAACTTTTTGAAAAATCATAGTCATACAGTAGTTAGATCACAGATTCTGATGACACTAAGGGCTTATTTAATTTAATCTTGTGACACAAAGCCCTATCTGAATCTTCCAAAAGAGTTGCTCCACTTCAGTTTTAGAGGTTTTAATACAGAATCTTATGACATCTGGACCCAGCCGGCTCTATCCAGTCAATCTTTTATTGAGTATCTATGCCATTCTGAGCATTGCTGAAGCAATAGCACCATTTCCGGATAGCTCTAGTCCTTAAAAATATCTTTCCTTCATTTGAAGTGCATTTTTCCCTCCAACATTTGATTCCATTCCTAGGTTCACTTGTTATGATGATGTAATACAAGCTTTAGCTCCCTTACTAGTCACCTTTCTGTTGCTGGAATGAAATACCTTATATAATTTAAAGAGAAAAGGTATTTCATGGTTGGCTGGCTCTAAGAAAGGAACAACTGGAGAAGGGCTTGGTAGGAGAAAGCTGCTATCTTCATGGCAGCTGGGAAGCAGTGGCAGGAGAGAGAACTCAGTAAGAGACTCAGTAAGGTCCTGAAAAGGCATGAAGCTGGTAACCGGCCGTGCCCCACCTGCTAACAACACCTTGGGCTAGGAATGCATCGCCAGATTAACGCATTGAGGAGATTAGCGCCTCATGATCTAATCACTTTCTAAAGGCTTCACCTCTCAGCACGTGAGCCTTCTGAGAGGCAATTTTGATCCAAATCATGACAGCTTCCATAAGAGTAGCCATGTGTCATCAGACTTAGGAACCTTCTTTATAGTATTGGAAACTTGACACGATACACTTCCACCTGCTGTCTGCTATGAAATGGGCAGGATTCTCAGATACTAAAAATGTATTTTGTTTTTTAAAACATAAGTTATAATTGCACTTATAAGTGTGAGAGAATATCTGACATAGGCAGTGCCAAATAAATAAAATTTATTCTCACTTTGCTAGAAGTCATGTTGTACGAGGTGAAGCAGATAACAATTTGTACCATTAAAAGGCAAGGATAGAAGGATTCTGTTTCAGTCATGAAAATTTTCTGAAAAAAAAATCCAAAACAATTTAAAGTTTATAACCTTTCCTGAATCATGGTTGAAATTTTTATATGGAGTTAATGAAAACTAAATCACGTAAGGACCTAAAATACAATAATTTAAAAGCTTTCCCCAAACGCCAGCCTTTTTCTACATTCTTGAAATACATTTTTAATACTTAGCAAAGAGCATGAAACTGGTCCCATTTTCCCTAGTGGTAAGTTCTTGCCTCCCCACAGCTAGCTCTGTGTAATTCCCTCATTCTCTCTCCAGACAGGAAGGAGCCTGCATGGACAGTGGCTGTTGGCGCAGGCAACCAGATAAGCCAGTGTGAGTCACGCAGTGGAGATCCTCCTCTTACCTGGGAACAGTGCATGCCTGCAATACAGATAAGGAAAAGCTACAAAATCCCAATTTATGCCTGCTCCATATTTTCAAACAAAACCATAAAATGCCAGTCTTTTGGGAAGAACCACAATGTCTTTCCTGCTAAAGCAACTCTTCAGGGACTTTGATGCATCAAAGGGATGGGTATTGCCACCACGCTTTCTGAGAGGAAATCTTTGAAGATGTTGTCCTTAGACCTTTAAATCTAGCCTGCATCAGCATCCTGTCCAGACTAGCTTTAATCACCAGAAAGAATCATTTTCAAGAACAAGGAAAACAGGCATTTCCAGAAAGCGTTTCTCTCAAATCTTACTTTTCTCCCAGACACATCTCAGTAGAATATAACAGGCTGAATTTCTCAGTAAATCAAATATATCTGACTGGATTCTGAAGCCAGTGAATTAACAATCAATATGATACTAAGATAGGAAGATTTATGATGATACAAAGTCACCTATAAGCCGGATTGATTAATACAAAAAGAAAATGATACTAAAAAGTTCCCAGAATAATGTACTTTACTTTTCAACAAAGGAAAAATAACTGCAAATTCTGCTTTTAGACTGGAAGACATGAGGTTCTCATTAGCACTCAGGAGGCTGGGCAGTGAGGAAAGCTAGATATATGTATTTTGAGAACCAAATTTAAATCCTGAGAGTGGTACTCATGTGCAGAAGTAGCTTTCACAGTTACTTGCAAAGGGTATTTCTTATTTTAATTTGCTAATGACTTAGGAGGAACCAATTAATACCACTCTTCTGACAGCCTCAAGACTTGAATCTTCTCCTACAGATAAGACAACCTGAATTGCTATGGATTTACTTTTATAAAATCAGATGTGGAAAAATCACCTCACAGAGGAAAAACAAATTGAACAGTTTCGATTGATAACTTTGTTAAAAAACAAAGGAGTGTTACCACAAACACTTGAGTGTAAAGTTGATTTGATCCAAAATTTGGATCAAATCAACTGGGATTATATGAATATCTAGGGAAATGAATACAATGATAGGAAACATTTATTAAAAGGTAAAGATCAGTCCAGATTTCAGGATGACTAAGTGTGTTCACAACTCAATTACATCTCTGCTAGGCTGCTCTTGTTTTGATTGTTTTCCTAGCAGATTCTTTGTCGATATTTTAACTGAGAATATTGACTTCTGCCCAAGGAAAGTATTGAGAAAACATTCACAATGACTTTTCCTGGAACTTCAGGTAAAGGGCAGCTGATCTCTAAACTAAGTTGAGCTTCTTAGAGTAAATGCTAAACTGTTAGGGGTAAAAATTCATCTTTCTCAGATTTCTCATCAGATTTATTTGCCTCCTTTTTCTATAAATAATTGCATAATTAAATTGATTTCTCTATTTTTTCATTAACTGTAGAGAAAGTTTTGGTGAAACTGACAGTCCTATGAATTAAAGAGTCACTGAAAAGCTCTTTTTTCAAAGTTCACACTTCAATTTTTCTTATTGTTTTATGTCACCTATTGAGATTAAGTGGGCTTTGATGTGTCTCCCCACATTGTGGTGGTTTCTGAGTTCTATGAGCAGAACAGGTTGGAACTGAAATGAAACTGAAATATTGCAATGAGAAAAGAAATTTTTCCTCATTTACATAGAAATATTGTTGGGTGGATTGTGTCAGTTATCTTACTTGTACAGGGTTCATCTAGATAGTATGACGTCAATACAATTAAATATATTCTGTCATCCTGACATACGTGCTCCTTTGGAATTAGTCCACATATCAAAATGTCCCAGCTCTGATGAAGAGGTGTCCTCCTGCCCGCTGGACCCTGCGTCCACGAGCTCTTCTGCATGGCTACCGCTGGGGAAGCCTTGGCGCCGGCTGGAGCTTCTGACCCGAGCCACTGCCCCGCCCGCCTGGTTCTCTTGCGGGAGCGACGCCTTCCACTTCCTCCGTGTGGTCTCAGCCCTGCTTCACACGCCAATGCTTTTGTTCAGTTTGTTCCTTCAGATTTTAGGTTTCAAAAAAAGAGATTATTTCTTATTCGTTTTAAAATCTTTCTCAACCTCATTTGCTCTCAGTTTGTACCTTTACATGAGTGCTCAGAAGAAAAAATATTCATTAAATCGCTTATTTATAAATTATTCATTAATAAGCAACCCAAAAGCTTAATGTTAATGTAATAATCTAACAACAGAGAGATGTCACTGTCCTAACATCCTCATGATCTTTGCAATTTAAGTGAATGCAGCAGTGGAGATGTTTGAAAATCTGAAAACCACAGAGGAATGCGCATATGTAATGTTTCTCACCAGAAGTTCTGCAGTTGTTCCAATATGAACTCAGCATTATTAACACAGAGTTTACCTCTTGATAACCAGGAAGGGGAAAATACATTCTTAGAAAATCAGATTTCAGGGAGACTGACTTATGTATGTGCCCCAAAATTATATCCTAGCCCTAATATTATTATTTTTTTATTTCTTCTCACTTCGCTTGAGTAGGGTTAAGTACTTAATGTAGAACATCAAAGTAGAAAAAGATAACGTATTGTTTTTTTAAAGTCCATAAGGGAAAAATTCTACAACTTTGACCTTGGCAAAGATTCTATATGATCCCCAAAGCAGAGGCAACAGAACACAGAACGAACAAATTGATTTCATTAAAACGAAAGACTGCTTCTGTACAGCAACCAAGGCAGTGAAGGGAAGAGGAGCCCCAAGGGTTAGGAGAGTATCTTGGCAACCTGAGGAACACAAACAAGAAAACAACCCAATTTAAAAATGGGTGAAAATGAATAGACGTTTCTCAGAAGAGGAAGTACGACAGGCAAATGATCAACAGGCAGACAGAAAATGCCGGGCATAACTGACGGTGGAAATGCATGCAAAGTGGAATGAGACGTCACTGCTACACAGCGGGATTCAAAGGCGCTGCGGACAGCGTTGGCGAGCCTGGGAAAGGGAGCCCCGCTTGGCGGGCAGGAGGGTACCTGAGTGCAGCCGCGTGGAAGGCCGGGTGGAGGCCCGAGAGGCTGCCGGCTTCGCCCCTCGAGGGTGGACGCCGAGGGCGCGGGCGGCCTCACAGAAGCCCAGTCCGCAGGGGTCGGCAGGCGGGGAGGACGGCAAATCCCGTCCTGGTGACACACGGGCGAAGCGGGCGCGTGCTGCTGTCAGCCAAGCCAGGCGGAGACGGACAGATGCCTGCTAAGGGAGCCTAAAAGGCCGAACTCCTGGAGCGGAGGCCAGAGCTGCACTGGCCGTGGGCGAGGGGGGCGTGCGGCTGGCGGGGGAGGTGCTGAGCGGGGCTGCCCGCTATCTATCGGGTGGGCGAAGAAGAAGCCCTGCTGATCTAGTGCACGGGATAGTGACTTTAAGAACTGCATGTGTATTTCAAAATTGCTTAATCTTATATTTTAAATGTCTTCCACACAAAAATTTTGATAAGTGTGTGAGGTGATTGCTGTGTTAACGAGCTTGATTTAGTCTTTCCGTAATGTAAACATAACTCAAAAGATGTTCACGCAGATGTTCATATATCCTATAGACATATATAATTACTATTTGTCAATTACAATTAAAATTTCAGTGGCATTAGATAAAGCAGAAATCCCAATATCTTCCAAGTGATGGGTAAATAAACAAAAAATAATAAATAGAGAAAAGTTGAAACTCAATAAACACCACTAGGAAATTAATATTCAAAATATAGTGAGAAATAAAGATATATTAGTTTATATAAAATATATGTGCATATATATAGTTTATATTCAATTTTTCCATTCATTCTAAGATATGTTCAACTACTAAAATGCAGCAGTGGGTTAATACTCTGTGAGGGAAGGTAAAAGAGTAATACTATAATAAATAAGTATGTAAGTTATAATCCTTAATGTTTGAAATATAAAGTGAGGAGCATTCAGCTGGCTTTTGCTGTCTCACTTTGCAGCATTCCATGTCTCTAATTTTCTCTTCTGAGACCCATGACTTCTCAACTAACCTACCTGAAATTTCTGTAAACACAATTTTAAGTGTTTGAGTAAATAGGACCTTATTAATATTTTTTGAAATTTTGTGTTTAAATTTGTCCATCTAACATCATTTCAGAATATACTATCATTTTGAGATTTGTAATAACATTTCTTATCTTTAAATATTCTCCAAAGACAAATTCACTAGTCAGGATTTCAAGTCACATTAACTTTATGTGGAAAATGTTTTTGAACGTGAATAAACCAGGCAGTCGTTTGATTTGCAGTTGTGGGTGACTTGCACAGTATACTAAATATCTACTGAGTCAAGTCATAATCAACAAAGTAAATAAATATTTTCTAGTTAATAGATCAGTAGAGATAGTTAGCTGTTCTTTAAGTATTGAACCTAGTCCAATTACTTTATCATAGAAAATTTCATGAGACACCAGAGAATGGAAAATGCCCCAAGTGGATGCTACAGTAAGGCAGGTATAATGAACAAGATTTCTAACATTCCCACTTCGGGGACTGAGGGAAGGGGCTGCGTGCTGAGGACTCAGAAGTGTGGAGTGCAGGCCTGCAGAGTTAGCACAGAGACTCTCGCGAGTGGGGTCCATCTCGTCCTGGGACGTTGCTGTGATGAAACGAGGCTGGTTCGGGGAGTTGCGCCCAAGGATGCTGTTGACTGGAAACAGATGTTTCTGCCAGGGGGAAGGATCTGGCATATATCCAGCTGATAAGGTAGAAGCAGGGCTTACGGAGAAACAGACCCAGTATCGTAAAGGAGACTGTGAAAGGCAGACTGCTCAGAAAATAAAAAACTAGTTTAGCAACTATAGAGAGCCCTTCCTGGGCTTTGTCAAGGTCCGGGAAATTGACATTTGTAATCCCATGGAAAAGTTAATGGAATTCTGGTGAGTTAATTCCAATCTACCACTTCAGGACAACCCATGGTGAGAACAAAACACTAAGGGATATCTGTAGTTGTGGGGAGCCAAGCGGGCCCTAAGTCCAGGTAGAATGACGGATAACTGGAACAAAAGCGATTGCCCAGGGCTGAAGTCAGGTTTTATTAATCTGTGAAGCAGGGAGTGGTTCTGGGATGAGTGGCTGTGGGAGTGGCAGGAAGTGCAGGAGCGCCGTGAGCTGGGCTGGGTGGGAGGCCTGCAGTCACCTCTGCAATGTGCAGAGAGAGGGGTGTGCAGAAAGAGTAATCTGCACAACACAGTTTGAGGTCATATCTAATGTTTTGGGGTCAGTCATTCAGCTCTGATGTGTAATCTTTTATGCCCTGGGAAGTCACAGTCTCTTATCTCAAGACTGATCCCAAAAGACAGCTTTGTGTGGCAACCCCTGCATGCTTCTGGGGAGCCACAGGTGGGCCACACGGCCCAGTCCCCTTGCTTCAAAGGCTACACCTCAGCGTCTTGGCTAGATCAATTTGCATTGCTTAAAACCACCTGAGGGGATAAGGAAAAGTCCTAGCCAGCTCTGTACATTTCAATACATGGAAATAGGGCCAGGTTTAGCCAACATGGAGATAACTGCTCTTCTTTCAAGGAGAGTTGTCCAGGTAGGTGGTCTCCACAAGTAAGTGGTACACATACCAAAAAATCTTAAAATATACTGAATACTCTTAAAAGTATATATCACACACACAGACGCTTATAGTATGGAAATTTCTTGTAGAGAAATGAATTTATGAGAAACCCAAAGGAAAAAAAAAAAGAGCAAAACGTAAGAGGAAACAGAGAGATGAATCTGTTGCAGCACTGAAGGAAACCAAGCGGTGGAGGAGCTAAGATGTGCTATGTACATGTATTCACTCCCTAAGGTGAATGCAATCATGTATTCATGTATTTTTATCCAAATAAAATTTTAAAATAAAAATATAAAAAATAAACAAAACAAACAAAAAATGAAGTTAGACGTCCATAGCCAATCTAGAAGACCAGGAAATTCTATTCTACTATGTCAAACTTTCTTAAATATTTCTAAAACTGCTTTCTTAGTTTGGGAGTTATTATTATTATTATTATGCAGTACTGGAGATTTGAACCCAGGGCCTTCACATTAAGCTACATCGTCAATCTTTTTTGTTTTTCCCCAGACAGGTTTTGCAAAGTTGCTGAGTTGCCCAGGCTAGACTCAAATTTGCAATCCTCCCACCTCAACTTCCTCATAATTATTTTGTTTACACTTTGAACTATCATTTACAATACCTAGAATTATTTTTAAATAGAGAAATCTAGTGACACTGTTGTATTCCTGAAAATCTTCAAAGTGCTGTGAGTTCTGGGTTTATAGTTTAGTGCCTTTCAAATCTCTTCCACACTGGCAGAGACGCTTCTCTTGCCACTGAGATTGTTTAGGCTGCAGCTGCCAAAGCCACCTGGTCCACTTGGGATGCCAAGGACCCTCTGCTGTGGCCCCCGATGTGTGCCACAGTCCATCTTGCTACTGACAGAGACCATGGCAGAGTGGCCAGGAAGCCCCGGCTCCTGCTACCACAGGGCTGCTTGCATGCTTGTCTTTTCATGCTGAGGATCCTGGAGCTGAGCTAGCGATTGTTTAACAAGGCCAGAAGAGGACGGCAGCGTGGGAACATCAGCAGAGCCCGGCCTTCGTATTCTAGGCTCTGGCTGGGCAGAAGGAGACCCAAGCAATCCACTGAGAGTAATTTTGGGTTTGGTTTGCCTTACAGGCAATACGTTACTTCTTAATTCCCAGTGCGCTGCAAACATAACCCTCTATAGCAAAACGGGTTTGCTTTCTTAGCTTTGGGTGATTACCCAAACTTGCCTCAGTTGACAAAAGATGGAGTTCTTTTCGCTCCCTTCCTGTGATTTCCCTGAGAGTCTTGGGGACCCCAAGAAATACTGGATCCAGCAGGATGATCTGGTTTTATATGCAGCGTTAGCTGCTACTGGACCCTATGGCACAAGCTGAGCCCTGTCGCACCACCACGCCCAAGGGCCGTAGTGGTGGCTGAGCTGTTTCTCCGAGTGCTGGGTTTTACTCTTGCTGGCATGGCACCTGTGCCCAACTCTGTAGAGAGGGCCTGGGATGGAACAGGGCACGAGATGTGCACTGACCTCAAGGGTTCACTCTGCCACACCTCAGCCAAAGGGATCCATCCATCTATGCAGGCCTAGAGGTGAGCTGAGAAACGCTACTCCTGGGAAGGAAACTGATGAGGAGCCAACATTTCTGACCCCTGAGGAAAGGGAGGCTCATGATACAGAACAAACAAGTGTGAGCTTTAGAAAGAGCAGAGGGACATACCCAGGAGAGAGGTGTCAGGCCAAGCTCTTCACCCACCATCCTGGGCAGATGGAAGTGATTTCCGGGTCCAGAGCCAAGGAGAGGCAGGGCACTGGGATCCTTCAGCTGGCTGGTAGAGTCAACTCTAACACTCCACTCATTTGAGGATGAGATCCAGAGGTTAGGGTCCTCCCTACTCTGCCACCTAATCTGCTTCGGAGTCCTTTCCTGTCTTCCTGCCACACCTAGGCTTTTCCCACTTGTCAGTGCTGCTCTAGGCCCTGAGCTCCTGAAGAGAAGAGAAGTAAGGGTCAGACTGTCTGTCCAGCTTCTAGCTTAGGGTGAGCAACCCAAAAACCTGTGTTACTGAACAGAAATGTCTGTACCAGTTCCCACTCCAGTTCAGGAAGTGAAAATCTGCAGAGTGAGATCTTGGGTGTTACATCTTTTAACAAGCCCTCCCCGAAATCTTGATGATTCAGGAAGTTCGGGAAATCCTGGTCAGACTGTGGGAGCTCTCCCTGACCAGGGAATGGGGGATGCAGGATCCTTGATGGCAGACTGCAGACACAGATAAGTCACTGCTGTAACTTGTAGCAACTCAGCTAATCCCCTGCCCATGACAGCCCACTCCACACCTGGCTGGCCCGCACATGGAAGAGCAAACTCTGCGGTTGTGGTTTCCATAGGAGATATCACATGGCATAACAAAAGAAGGAGGGACTCTGAACTCTCCACAAAAGAGGTGGGTGCTTTGCTTCAGAATTCCCATGAAACTGGCAGCTGGCACTCTGTGTCTCTGCAATATTTTTAGGACAAGCCACTTTTGATCAGAAAATTGTGCAAGGCCTCAAGTAGAGCAATTTCAACTGTTCTGCCCTGGATTCTCACTTCGCAGCTCTGCGGCTTGTCTGCAGCTAGTTGCATCCCAGCCTCATCCCACACTAGCTCTTTGACCTGGAGAAAGTTACTTAACTTTATGTGTCCACTTGCATCAACTGTAAAATGAGGCAAATAATAGCAGGTACCTCATGGGGGTCTGTGAGCAGTAAGTAAAGTAAATGTAAAATGCATAGTGTAAAATCTGACACAGAGTAAACATTACACAATTCTTTCCTTGTTAGTATTCCATCCGGGAATGGGGAAGGAAGTTATGTTTGACCCTAGTTGTGCTCAAGATGACTTTGTGCCTCTAGGAAAGTCGCCAAAGGACAGTAGGAAAGGAAGCTAAGGAGGACTAGAGAGTAGGAAAGCAACTGAAAAAAAGAGAACGAGGCTGAATATGGGATGAGCTGGGTAGGGGAAACTTAGGCCTTAGTGTAACATGTTAGGTCGGGGCTCTAAGATGTCAAACCCTTTCCTACCTCACCTGGTTGAACTGAGCCTTACAGAAAATCCCGTGACAGTGTTGTGACAATACAGAATGTCCACAAAAATAAACCCAAGCCTTGTATGTCTTAGGCCAGTCCCTTATGATGAGGTGTGCACTCATGTTCTTTGGAAATCCTTCAAAAGCAGCTGTGGTACATTAAGAAAGCCTGTCATCACGGAGTTCAGAAGACCTGGGCTCAGTGCCCATATCTACTTCTCACCACACCATAGCCTTGGGAGAGGTAATGACTGCTTCTCTCTTTCCTTATTTGAAAAAGGAGGCATCTACTTTATTTTCAAGATTGTTTTTAAATTTTTAATACACAATGTCCAGCAAAAAATATCTCTAACCACTTAAATAGACAAAAATCACATGATCATCTCAATAGCTGCAGAAAAATCTTTTGATAAAGTCCAGCACTCATTCATGTCAAAACCCTACAAAAAATTGGAGTAGATGACTTTTACCTCAATCTGATAAGAGCCATCTGTCAACCACCAACATCATACTAAATGGACAAAAACTGAAAGATTTCATTGTAAAATCAGAAATAAGACAAGGATGTCCACTATCACCACTCCTATTCAATATAGTTCTGGAAACATTAGCCAGGCCAGTTAGACAAGAGAGAGAAATAAAAAGAATAAGGATAGGAAAGGAAGAAGTTGAAGTTTCATTATCCACAGATGACATGATACTCTACATAGAAGACTGCAAAAACTCCACAAAAACAATTCTAGAATTGATAAGCAAATTCAGTAGCATAGCTGGATGCAAAGTTAACATTCAAGAATCAATAGCATTCCTATACACAAACAACAAGGTCACTCAGAGAGAAATTAGGGAAACCACACCCTTCACAATAGCGTCTAAAAAAAAAAAGACTTAGGAATCAATCTAACAAAAGGAGGTAAAACACCATACATTGAAAAATTATAGTACTCTGAAAAAGGAGATCTAAAAGCATATCAAAAAATGAAAAGATAAGGGCCGGGAGTTTGGCTCAGTGACTTAAGTGCCTGTCTGACAAGGCGCGAGGTTGTGAGTTCAATCCCCGATGCCCCCCCCCCCAAAAAGAAAAGATGTCCCTTGCTCATGAATAAGAAGAACCAACATTGTGAAAATGGCCATACTCTCAAAACTGTTATACAGATTTAATTCAATCCTGATCAAAATACTATCTGCATACCTCACAGATTTAGAGAAAATCTTCCTATAATTTATTTGGAAACTGAACAGACCTAGAGTAGCAAAGGCAATCCTGGGTAACAAAGGCAAAGCAGGAGGCATCACAATTACTGACTTGAAATTACACTACAAAGCTACTGTGATAAAATCATCATGTTACTTGCAAACAATCAGACCAGATGATCAGTAGAACAGCTTAGATGATGTAGACACAATTATGAACACACTCAGCCACCTTGCCTGTGACAAAGGGGCCAAAGATATTCACTGGAAGAAAGATAGCCTCTTTAATAAATGGTGCTGGGAAAACTGGCACTTTATGTGCTGAAGATTAAAACTAGACCCATGTCTATCACCATGTACTGAACTAAATTCAATATAGATCAAAGATCTAAATATTAAAGCAGAAACACTAAATCTACTGGAAGAGAAAGTAGTTAGAAATCTTGAAGACATAGCGGTAGGCAGAGAGTTCATGAACAAAACCCAAACTTCATGGGAAGTACTTCAAAGAATCAACAACTAGGATCTCATCATATTAAAATGTTTTTCTACATCAGAAGAAATCACCAACAGAGTGAAAAGAAAACTCACGGAGTGGGAAATAATTTTAACCAGCTGTTCCTCAGACAAAGGACTTCTATCTAGAACATATAAAGAGTTGAAAAAAATCAGACCTTCCCCAAATTCAAATACCCAATCCATAAATGGGTATCTGAGATGAATATGTACTTCTCTGATGAAGAAATACAAATAGCAAATAAAAATACGAAAAAATGTTCAACATCAATAGTCATTTGAGAAATGCAAATTAAATACAGCACTGAGATTGTATCTCACCCTAGAAAGAATGACTAACTTCAAGAAATCAACCAATAACAAATGCTGGCAAGGCTGTAGGGAAAAGGGAACCCCTTTCCACTGTTGGTGGGAATGTAGACTGGTAAAACTATTGTGGAAATCAGTGTGAGGATTCCTCACAAAAGTGGGATTAGAGGTCCCATTCAACCCAGCTATTCCCCTTCTGGGTATCTTTCCAAAAGAACTGAAAACATCATGCCACAGACACATATTTGCACCTATGTTTATAGTCACACAATTTAAAATAGGTAAATCTTGGAAATAACCCAAATGCCCATCAACTGAGGAATGGATAAAAAAAGATGTGGCATTTTTATACAGTGGCATACTACTCTGTCATAAAGAATAACCTTGAAGCTTTTATAGGTAAATGGATACAACTGAGATCATACTCATAAGTGAAGAAAATCAGACTTACATATGTAAACATTGTATTGTCTCCCTAGTGTAAAAAACTGAAAGAATAAATAAGATCCAAAATGTATGATAGATATTGCAAAAGGGGAAGAAACTGCTCAAAAAGAAAGAACAACTAGTGTGGGGGAAAGGAGAAAAGAAGGGAAAAGAAAAAAAAATATATATATATATCTCCAAACACACAAGAAAGCTAAGATAATTATATTACTAATTTCAATTCATTGAAAAGAATGATTTTTGCTCTCATTCTTTGATCAATTTTTCATGCCTATATCTTGTAATCTGAGCAACTACTTTGAAGATAACAATACACAATATATTAACTATTGTTAATCTCCTGTTATCACATTTTGAAATTCTGTATCATTGTCTTCATTTTTTTCTCTTTAAAATAAAAAGAGAAAGAAACAAAATAAATATAAACAAAAAATGTTGTGTGTTTATAAATGAATTGTGGGAATACATGTGATTTTGTATTCCTTTATTTTCATTTAATATGATTTTCTAATATTCTATCATCAGCATAAGAACTAAGCAGTAATAGATATTGTGTATCTACATGATAGGTACCTACATGATTCCAAAGTTAAGAATTTTAGGATCAACTGACTAATATAAGTGAATGTCTGGCATATGAATTTGCCAAAAACAACACAAATACCTTGCCCTCAGAGGGACCGATGACAAGCCATGCTTTTATTTGTGAGAGGAAACCATCCCACATATGAATCATAGGCATTCCAGAGAGGCCCCAGAGAACTGCTTCTCTTTGTATCTTCTTTTGAGTGCCCATTGTGTTCCGTGTTAGACTATTTCAATGCCTTCTCGAGACTTTGATTAGAAGAACCCATTCTGATACGCTAATTT
The DNA here is from genome assembly GCA_004363535.1 of Dasyprocta punctata. Classification (NCBI taxonomy): domain Eukaryota; kingdom Metazoa; phylum Chordata; class Mammalia; order Rodentia; family Dasyproctidae; genus Dasyprocta; species Dasyprocta punctata. Next base: position 13,659 of record RJWM01021897.1, read on the forward strand.
CCAATAAACTTGCAAACTAAGACAAATATTATTTGAAATATTTCATTCCATGGAAAGAGAACAAAAACTAAAGACATTTAAGACTTAAGGAAATGAGAGTATGACAAAAAAAGAAATATATTGACATTTCAGGAAAAGAAAACTTGTATAAATATTTTAATACTAAATGTATTGGGACATCATGAGACTAATACAAGTCACCTTCGGCCTCTGCACCACCAGAGGCTCCCAGAGGGGCGGCACGAACTGCCGGATGTGCATTGGCACGGTGAGCCGCTGCTTGGGGGCGCTGGTCACCGAGGCTGCTGCACTTTCCATGTCTTCTCTAAGCGCCGCGACGTGGTGTGTTTCCTACAATGCACAGCATCCTCTAGGGTTCCCCGTGTGAGGATAACCCCATCTACTGAAAAATTATCATACTATTTCTCTTTTCCTGAAGCATGTATGCAGTTTTTGGTGGACTCTGTATATGATGAACATATTTCAAACCAAATAATTAGAGGATATATAATGATAAAATTATTTGATATTAATAAAATATAAATAAAGCATAATATAAATGTTATATATGGGCAATGAGTGCATTAATATTAGCTTAGTTATATAATCATGCAGGAAATTTTATATTTAATTGTATATTAGATTTTAGACAGTATTCAGTTGCTTTTTGTGTGACCACATAATAAACCTTCATAACAACTATATGAAGACCATAAATATGAAACTTTAGCTTTTAAAAAGAATGTGGTGCTATAGTTACTTTTTAATGTTAAATATTTTGTGAGTACATGTTTGTGGTACACAGTAATTTCATCCAACACTGGAAGCCAGTATGCGGACATAACACGTTTTCAGTCCTTTTACGTCCCCTTCTCTCATCCTTTCCTTCCACCTCTATACTCCTCTTCCCATTAGCAAAGACCCATTTCCATGTTTCCTGTTGAGATTGGGAAACTGAGGCAGGCACATATGTGTTAGGTAACACAAGTCTGACAGAACAGGAGGCCTAGGGCCCAAGGCACTCAGGCCAGGGAACACACAATCTGTACTTCACGCACTGTCGGAGAGAAGCACGTTCTTCATGCACACAGAACCTGGTAGCAATGACACCTCCTCTTTTATATAAGAAGGAGTAAACATTGAGATAGTTCTTTAAATTCCTAACAATGTAGAAATTTGTCTATGTTACTAGATACTATAAGGTTATAAAATAAAAGATAATTCTCCAGAATTTTGTAATCAGACAGATTGCATTCTGACATAAACTGTAACAAAACTGAGCATGGTGGTTGCCTTTGTCAATCTTAAGTTTTGATTATTTGTTATCTATGTACAATAAGGATAAAATACATCACAGTCTCGTGAGGATTGTCAGAGAAAATTCATGTAAAATATTAACGTGATCACTTAGCACAGCAAAATCTAACAAATTCCAGAATATAGGTTTGTTATACATATTACATATAAAGATATTTATATATTTATTATAATAAGGATATATATTTACTATATAGTATATAATGATATATAATATGTTATATAGTTACATATAATATAAGAATTCAGGCATAGGTTATATTTTATGTAAGTATATAATATAATATGATATATTATATAAGAATATATATAAGAATATAAAATATAAATATATAAGGATATAATAGATCCTTACATAATATGTATTCCTTTTGATGATAATGAATCCTTTGCAAGTTTAAAATTTTATAGTAATATTCAATATGCAATGAAACATGAAACTTTAAAATAGTAAACTTCAAAAATTCAGCAACGCATTTATAATTAGAAAATAAAGCAATCATGACCTTTTATCTTTGGCTAATCAAAATTATGGGACATTACTTGCTTCAGATTAGAAAAATACAATTATCTTTATATGTTCAATTTTAACATCTTTGCACACAGTTAAGTTCTCTTAAGTGGCCCCCTTGAAAAATGTTTTAGTTGGACGTCCCTGTTCATTTCTCTTCCAATGCCACAGCCACACTCATGCAATTCTCACTTGGTGAGCAGAAAGACTGTCCAAAGTGTGGCGAAAACCCCCCTCGGCGTCTCCACAGGAAACTGGAGAAGAATTGAATCGACTGTGCTGTAGTAACTCATCAGCTCCCTGGAGGGAAGGCCAGATGACCCAATACAGCAGTTTCTATGATTTCTAAACAAAAACAAAACATTATTTCAACTGAAGTGGAAGAAATGCTGCTTTCTGAGAAATGTTTTCTTGTGCTCTTGCTCTGCACAGTCCCTGTTCGATGACCCTGCCCACAGTCTCAGCCACACATATGGCAGGTTTCCCTTCTTTATTGGCAAAATGTTTAGAGACATCCTAGAGACATGTTCGATGACCCTGCCCACAATCTCAGCCACACGTATGGCAGGCTTCCCTTCTTTATTGGCACAATGTTTAGAGACATCCTAGAGACATGGACTAATTGAGAAAAAGGGCATTCCAGATTTCTGCATTCACATAGGAGACACCTTGAATCATGGACCCTTCCCTGCAGTGGTGGGGGCTGTTCCAGACCTCCTCTTTCTTCTGGACCAGTTGTAAAGATTTCTGTTTAGAATAATCATAACAGAACGGGAATAATGACTTCGAGCAGAAGTGCCAATGGGTGGAAGTACATCAGCTTGTGAGGTCATTAAAGTCCATAAAATGAAACATAAAATGGCTGGGAAGAACGTCAGAGATCTTGTAAACCTGAACTTTGTGAATTAAGAAACTGAGCTCCAGAGAGACTTCTTTACCCTTGAGCTCATTCTGCAGGATCCAGTCCAAGCATCCCCTCCTTTGGAAACTGCCCCTGCCCTCTCATTAGCAGAGTTCATGTTGCCTTTCTGTGGCCCTCCTTTGGCTAGTACATACCTCTGACATTACTCTTCTTCTCATTGCTTCGGGGCAGAACGACTTACACGGGACAGGCTTACGGTTCTCTGGAGAATCCACGGATGCCTCTCTGTTGGGAAGAAGGTCGCGATCTCTAACCCTTGAAGGTGGAAGCATTTTGCTTATACAGCCTGCTGTTGTCCAGTTGTGTGTTTGCGAATACAAGTTCCATATGGTCGCAAAGTTTTATATGTATATAGTTATATACCTATATATTTCTTTTAGAGCATGAGGTTTTATTTACTAGGTACTTAAGGAAGTATATGATTTATAACCCCTCGAAAACAACTAAGTTCATATACTATTTATCTTCTTATTCCCCTGCAACATCTCAGTACTTTCATTTAACAAATTCAAGACTGGTTTTGTGAATTAATTAAAGTTTGACCTATAATTATTTGATTAGCTGATGGTGAAATTTGTGCTATCACATAGGTTTTATATTCCTTATAAAGGATATTTCATTATGTGATTATTTTTTCCTTAAATCATTATCTCATTAAAATTAAATTTAACTAATACATTTCTATTTTCCACGTGCATCACTTTAGTATCTTTACAATTTATGCTCCCAAACTTGTGAGAAACATCTTTAAAACAGAAGATTCCATAAGCATGACTTCAATACTTTAGAAGGAATCTAGAATTTCAGGACAAACAGAACTATTCAATCCCCATTCTTTCAATTTTTAATTTTGGGACCTTCCATAAATCCTGTAATTTTCAGCTTGTTAATCTCTGGTGAATATAATCACCCTAATCAATATTTGCAAGAGTTCATTGACATGAACCTGAAAGTCACATTTACAATTTAAGATCATTTGGAAAGTAGGTCTTACAGTTATACTCACAGCTATCTTATTACCTTTGGAGCCCCACTTCTATACAAGTGATTGTCTCTCACACATACCCCACCTCCATTTTATTCATTACATTTTGTTGTAGTGTTTTAAAATCTTTTTGTATTATCTTCTTTGATTAAATTTGCTAGCCAAGATAAAATCTGAGCCATGCTATAATTAAAAACTCTTTATGCTTAATTTTATGTTTTCTGAAATATGAGAATAGTTTTATGTTTGTTTTCTTCAATTCTTGAGGACATAGTGGCATCTTCTATCTCTCTGTCCTAAAGATGTGTGGTTGTGAGTTGGGGAAGGACAATACCACAGACTTTTCCAAAAAGACTGACCACCCTTCATAAAAGATTGCAATAATTTATAGATCATGACTCAGAATGGAGTCAGATCCGGGCACAGTGTACATCCTTGTGGTTTATACCATAATTCAAAACTGCAAAGAATCTATTGAATAATTCTACTCACTCTCCGTTACTTGGGTCATGCTGCTTATTGTTATCCTAAACAGGATTTGCATATATCTGTATTACTCTGAGTAAGCTAAGATTCCACATAGATATCATATTTACATCTGATCTCAATCTCTTAGTTCTGGAAGTACAGATTTAAATTAAAATCCCTTCACTTTACAAATGAACAGGGCACTCTGACAATCTTAAAGACTTGATCAGCCTCATTTGGCTTGTGAAACTCTGAAGATTCTTTCCAAATTTCCTGCCACAGTGTTTTCAAATACATTGAAATAATTCCCCCCAACACCTTTCAAAAGCACCCCCTTTGGACCCAGGTAAAGGCAAGTTTCTTATAGTTACTCAGAAGGAGGTTTAAAATCAGACTAGAACTGATAGCTGGAAGTTTCTTTAAATGGTCTCACTGAGATGAAAGCTGTCACTGTTTAGTCAAATTCTTTTGGAAACAGTCTCTAAGGCTGCTTTTTATTTACTAAAATCAGAATAGAGAAAGTATTCTTCCTACCAACAAGCTCGACAGATTTTTTCTTCTATTACACATTCCTAAGAATGGAGTATTTGAAAGCTTCTCTCGTCATTGTCTACAGCTATCATTTCCACATTTCCTGTTCTACGGTGTGGTACATGTGGAAACACAGGCCCCTGAATAAATCAACTGTAAACGGGCTGGGGCTTCAGGCCATCAATTTAACTTTCCACATCTCAGCTACATCTTTAGTTCTGGTTCCTAGCAATTTCTCTTTCTTTTTTATAGCACGTTTTATGTTTTGTTATTTCCCTCTATATTGTTACTTTTTTTCTTTTTCGTTGTTTTTAATAGGATAATTCCCAAATGTTAGTCTGTCTTGCCCAAATTGCTTGTTTCTCCTTTTATGTTTCTTGTAGTCAAGAAGATGATAAGAAATCTGTTCAAGAAGCCCAGATAGCCATATCGAGCTCCTCCTTTACTTTAGACAACTCAACTAACACAGTCCATTTGGAAAAGTGGGAACCACAAATTTTGCTCACCATATTCACTGCTTGTGGTTGTTAATACCAAATGACCAAATAAGTGCACAAGTATTTCGAGTGGCACAAATACAAGATATTATTATTACTTGGTATTTGGTTATTTCGTATTTGAAACATATTGCAAATCTTAAGTTCTTCCAGAATACTGTAATGTTTAAGAATATTAATTCTATCTTGAATTCAAATCTTCCTCAGCATTTATAAGATGCATGACCTTGAACGAGTCACATAATGCCTTGTTTTCCTTATTTGTGGAATGAAAAAATAAAATTACCTTCTTTTAAGGTAATTTGAGGATTACACAGGCTTATGCATATACTTTGTTCAAGGCAACATTACACAAGAATGGCCCATGTATAGGATTTGTTTAAGAACTGTTCTACTCTGTAGTAAGTATAGAAATTGAAGGTAAAAACCAGAAATCTTTGTTTGTAAAATCTAAAAGTAAAAATGGACTTGCGTCAAGCATTCTGTGTGCCATTTTATGCTTATGTCATTTTATTCTATATTGTAAAATAAATCCAAATTATTTACCACAGATAGCTTGAGAAGCAATGATTTAGAGATTGCTACAGAGTGAGGGCTACTCAACCACCCCCCGATTGTAACATGAGATGTTGTCTGTACCGATCCACTGCAGTGAAAGGGGAGCTTGAATGGAGCACCCCCAAACACGCTCTCCCTCCAACCAGGGCAGGAGCCATGGTCTAAATATCAGAGGAGGGGATGAACCTGCCCAATAGGAAACCACGTTTCCGCCTCTGTTCATTGCTCTTCCCACTCCAGGTTCTCTAACCTCCCATCCAGCAGTGAAGATTAGCAGCACCATTTTGCTTTCGTTACAGTTGACTCTCAATTAACCACGGAGCACCCACCTCTTATAAGTATCAGTTCTATCCCTGTGGTGCTTCTATTCTTCTCAGCCTTTTATTTTAAAAGGGGAATGAATATTTGGTAGTTTAGTCACTGTGTTTTTAAGCCCGAATAACATTGGAATCATTGAATTAAAAAAGACCTAAATCTTAACCATAATTTTAGAAAGCAGCAATGGTAATAATGCTAATACTATTTTTAATAACAAACTCCCATCAGTCAAGTGTTGTGAAATAAGACACTGTAATGTTTTACCTTTACTCTCAAAGCGTGTGGTTGATGTTTTTACCCTTTTCACACAGTTGTAAAAGCTGAGTTTCAAATACGTTAAATAATATATTGGTGGTCATAGAGTGAATGATTTAATGTTGAATGCTCAAGATGCCAAACCCAATATTATTCTAACAAGGCTACTCTTTCCAGATGTGGTAGCTCACGCCTGCAGTTCTAATGCAGGAGGATCCCAAAGTCAAGCTCAGTCTGGGTGATTCAGTCTTAGCAAAACCCTGTCCCAAAATAAAATATGAAAAAGGCTGGGGATGTACCATAGTTCACTGAGAAGGCCCTGAGTTCTATTTTCAGTATTGAAAAAAAACTGCTACCCTTATTTTATCTTCACTGGCTAGTGGAAACCTAAGTCTAGAAATGTGTTAAGTTTGCACCAGTAGTAAGATTGGCAATGACAACAAGGATGTGAGTAATAATTAAATCAATCAACAAGTCAATCAACCAACCTATGAAAACATTCGTCAGTAATTTCCTATGTAAATTCCTGTTGAACATTTTTTTATCACTTAATTTAATTACATAAATCTCCAGTAAGGTTCATGCTAATATCTAACTTTCATGTATGAGGAAATAAGTGCACCAACCTTGTGAAATGATTCACCACAGCTTGTGGACTTGGTGCACAGTGAATCCAGACATTTAATGCAGCTGGTCTAGTTAACTCCCCTGTGACATCCAAACCTTCCACCTTCACCTCTTTCATCTCCACACTCTGCACTTTCTGCATTGCTCCCTCTCACACTCAGCACAGACTTTAAGCACATTTGGTTTATACTTTCCCCAATTTATAATGCCATTTATGCCTTTGCTTATAGAGTATGATGGATTAACTAATGGGCAACTCGTAACACCCAGCTGAACCAAATCAGCATGGTGTTGGGCGTGGAAGTCCTTCCTGAAGATTGTCACCAACAGCATAAAAGCAGAACTGGAGGGGAAGATGGTGTGCTGTTGACCCTCCTGGGGAAGCTTGTATGTGTCCTGTAATAAATCTGTTTCCTTATAAACCTGGCTACAACACAGAGCTTTTTTTCAATTAATTGCCACGTTCTCTATCTGCCTGATCCTACTTATTTTATGCAAAGATTCATGGATGTCATTGCATTAGTCATGTTAGTACTTAGAAATTGTCTATTTGTTCCCGAGAATGAGATTTTAGTATTTCAAATTCCACACAAGTGGTTTTTTTTGTTTGTTTGTTTTGTTTTTGTTTGTTGTTGTTGTTGTTTTGCGGCACCGGGGATCGAACTCACAACCTCGCGCCTGTCAGTCAGGCGCTTAAGCCACTGACCCAATCTCCCGGCCCTGGTTTTTTGAGGCAGGGTCGCACTGTGTAGCTCAGGCCGGCCTTGTGCTCGCGTTGTAGCCCAAGCCGGCCTCGAACTCACAACGCTCCTCCTACCTCAGCCTCCCGAGTGCTGGGATTAAAGGCGTGCACCACCATGCCCGGCTTTTCCACACAAGTTTTATGAACTCCTAAAATTATGTTGTCAAGTAATATTAGAAAAACATTAGAGACATATAAAATTGTTCACATGTGTCTCAAGACAGGTATAAAATATTTCATTTAGAAGAAATGTTTAAAAATTAAAAGGATAAAGTAAGCAGTGCCTCTTTCATTATTATGTCTAATACACTACTCTTTTCGTTTCTGTTCTTTGTTCTGATCAATGATACTCTTAAAAGTTCTCATTCCCAGGAGGAATATTGCACCAGGAATAATTGTCAGTGTTTTAATGAAGAAGAAGTGAAGTTTCCTCTGGTATTTCACTTTCTTTACACTGTTAGGTTAGTAAACTGAGAAATGGTTGAGTGGCAGAGTGAGAAGCCAGATCCTGATTACCAAGAGGAAACTGGCTGTGTTTCTATGAAAGGGGTAGAGATGATTCTCCGTGATGCCAACCAGAACAAAGATCCAGTGGAAGCTATGTGAGTACATTAGAAATTGGACCCACTAGGATGGGAACCTTTAAGTAAAGATATGCTGTAAGCTGAGTTCTTATAAGATGGGAAATACGGCATGGAATAAGTGATCGAAAGAGGTTCTAATTACCAATTCAGGCTAGCTACAGAGTAAATAGATAAGATATGCATGGTTACAGAAGTTCCTAGTTTGCATCCACCATATATGTAGGAAGAAGACTGGTAGTGACAACTTCACATGTGACTCCACTGGTATCATTTCACGAAGGTATAGTGGCTGGTGGAACTCTGTATCTCTTCTTACCAAGTTCCTCCCATGTAGACATTTTCCATAGTTGGGGGTGTGTCCTTTCAATTATTTTTACAAATTTAAATGGAAAAATATACATGTCAAGCCATAGAGCTTGTACACAGTGCTCAATAACTTATGTTTTCCTTTTAAAATATGGCTTGAAGATTTATCATTTCTGTTCATTTGAAGTGACATCATTCAATAACAATCGGATATTTTATAAAACAAATTATAATTCAGATGACATTTTATTTTGGCTGATATGATTGGAATAGCCATTTTTCTATGAAACTTGCTTATATCTTCTTAGTGGCTTAGTTGTGTCACTTCAAAATTCGTATGTGGAAGTCCAAACCTCCATTGTGACGGAGTTTGGTGTTGAAGGATTTGAGAGAGAATCACCCAGATGAGGTCACCCAGATGAGGTTCGTGCCCTTACAGGGGCCAATCGCCGCATCCTGTGCAGCTCTCCATGTTCCCAGGCTGAGGATAGTGAGAGGAGGGAGAAAAAGGACGAGAGTCGGGATGCAGAAAACTGAGGCCGTGTGGAGCCCGCTCTCCTGATGGGAAGCACAAAGAAGCAGGAGGAAAGAGGGAAGGAGAGGAAGGAGCCAGACAGCTCCAACCGTAGCAGCACATTTATTTATGCCCTTGGGAGGTTGAGTATCACGTGGAACCTCTCTACCTAGGAGCTTACGCTATCATTTTGCATTCTGCCATGTGTCTTGTATGTGGCTTGACCTTTTTAAATGCCTCAAACAATAAAATATGGCAGAAATAGTGACTTCCAAAGTTCTGTTAAAAATGTCCATACAGATTTTGCCAGTTTCTACTGAAGAAAAGTATGTGTTTTACATTCTGGGAAACCATGTAAAAACACCTTTTTCCTTGAAGTTATATGATGGAGAGAATACAAAGAATTCTGGTCTGAGTCTGGTTTTTTGGTTCTACAACAGATTACCTGAGACTGAGTAATTTAAAGAACAGATACTGCTGGAAATTGTGGTCCATGCCTGTAGTAGCAGTGCCCTGGGGGACTGAGACAGGATGTTTACAATTTTGAGCCTAACCTGGACAATTAATTCAGGGACACCCTGTCTTGAAATAAAACATGTAAAAGGGCTGAGGATGTAGTTCGGTGTGAAGGTTCTGAGTTCAATCTCTAGTACCATTACCAAAACAAAAGAAAATCCCGAGCAGCAGAATTTTATTTCTTGCTGTTCCGAAGGCTGGAAAATGCAGTAAAAAGGTAACTACATTTTAGGAGGGCTCTTCTGCTCCATCACTCCATGTAGGAATCCCAAAGAGACAAAGCGCAGGGAGAAGGTTGAAGAAGAAGGAAACCAACAAGAGAAAGAAGGAAGGAAGAAAGAAAGAAAGAAAGAAAGAAAGAAAGAAAGAAAGAGAAAGAAAGGAAGGAAGGAAGGAAGGAAGAAAGAAAGAAAGAAAAAGAAAGAAAGAAAGGAAGGAAGGAAGGAAGGAAGGAAGGAAGGAAGAAAGAAAGAAAGAAAGAAAAAGAAAGAAAGGAAGAAAGGAAGGAAGGAAGGAAGGAAGGAAGGAAGAAAGAAAAGAAAGAAAGAAAGAAAGAAAGAAAGAAAGAAAGAAAGAAAGAAAGAAAGAAAGAAAGAAAAGAAAGAAAGAAAGAAAGAAAGAAAGTGGACCCATTCCAACCCTCGCTAAGGAATCGGGCCCCGTGCTGGAGTCGTTCACCCGTTCATGCGCCGGAGCGCTTGTGGCTTCATTACCTGTCCGGTTTCCCTTCCCAGCATTCTTTCAACACGTGCCTGTCAGAGAGCACAAGCAAATCACAGCAGGGCCCAAGACCGGGATGTTTCAGCTTCCCACCAGTTATTTGTTTTCCCCCACAAATGTGAGTGAAACAGCCCTCAGAGAATCCTGATTGTATGATTGCTTACTTGTGTATGTGAGACCTGAAGAATCCACTTGCTGATCCCAGCCAAATCCTGAGAATGTGAAATATAGTACAGCAATAATCATTGTTGAAGTCATTAAGTTTTGAGGTTGTTTTGTTATGCAGCACGAGATTATGAAAATGCTAAAGTTTATAGTGGGAATTAATCAACAGAATTTGTTTCAACAGCAAAACTAGTACCTAACTTTTAATTTATGTTTCAAGCATGGCCTGAGTACAAAAACATAAGAGAGTAAATCCATTTTAATTGAATCACAGTTCCTTTTGGAATAAAATGAAATATAGAGTGAAATGTGCATGGGAGCACATAATCTCTAAATTATCTTCAAATTCTCTTATTTAAGATTTTTGAAAGAATTCAAATAAAGGGAATATTGGATAGTAACAGGCATCTGACCATATATGAATAACTTTGATTAGACCAGTCCAAACAATTATAAAAATCTGGATAAATTAAAGAAGTCTAGGTAATCAGAGCATCAGAAAATAACTACAGGATGACAGGAGGAAGGTACCTTGAAAAATACTGTAAGGCAGAAGTCTTAAGAATAGTACCTCTAAACTTCTTTAAGGAACTTACTTGGTTATACCAGAATGAGGTCACTGGAGGAATTTGGGAAAATATGAAGGAAATTTCTCTGTATTCTTTTTCACCTCAGTTTTGAATATGTGATTTCTTAAAATTTTAATTAAAAATGAAAGAGAGATGAGGACTTTGATATAGCCATGACCTACTGATCACAGATTATCAACACAACAATAAAAGAATTCATCAATACGTGTCTTACAGATTAAAAAGAAACAAGACATTAAAACTTCATTGTAACACATTTGCCAGTTCAGATTGCAACACAGTTTACTGGAGCCAACATAGGAAGAAACAGCAAAAACAAATAAAATTGCTGACTTCTTAATTGAAAACATTCCATAAAAACATTTAAAGGCCCAAGTGTCTTCACTAGTGAATTTCACCAATCTTTTAAGGAAAGCAAACTCTAATCTAAAGCTCTTCCAGAGAACTGAAAAATAACAAACACTTGCCAACTTGTTTTATGGGTCCGGGATGCCCTTAATAAAAAACCTGACAGAAACCATGCAAGAAAGAAAAAATAATTACAGGCCAATACCTCTGAACGTGTATGCAGCAAAATTTTGGTAATATATTAGAAAATTAAATCCAGAAGTGTTGAAGAACAATACTGCTTAGGATCATACTGAGTTGATTTCAAGGATGAAATATTAGTTTAGTGTTTAGAAGTAGATCACAAATTAACAAGAGAAAAAGATAAAAACCATATGATGATATCAATAGATGAATAAAAACCACTTAATAAAATGTATCACCAATGATAAAAGTTGTGACAAGATAAAAATAAAAAACATCTTTGATTATCTCATGAAATATAGGTTTTAAAAAATCTTGATTTTATATAATGGTAAAATAACCCTCAACTCTGAGTGTAATATAAGAAATCAATATCTGGCAATATTGACTTTTGTAACATTTTTTTGTATCATCACACACAAAATAAATCAAGAGAAATAAAGAGAGCTATAAGATTTGAAAATAAATATAACTCCTATGTGTGAACAATGTAATTTTGCACATGGGATATACAAAAGAACACTGTATATAAAAAGCAATAATTGAATATAGCATTGTTGGATATCAAGTGACATAAAATTCAACTTTATTTTTACTCATAGCAAGAAAACAGTTGAAATCAAACAAAAATTTTCCATTTATGGTAACATCAAAAAGATCAAATGCCTCAGACTAAATTTAACAAAAGTCGTTTCCTATGGCAAAATATTACTAAGGAAAACATTTTAGATATATTTATAAATAGAAAAATATACCAGATGGATTTGTTGACCGAATCGTGGAAACATCAATTTCCCTCAAATTGATTTATCAAACCAATACAATTCTAATTAAAAATTTCATATGACTCATTATTAGACTTTTGGCTTTCTAAAATATATAGAAACCCAAAAGTCTAATAATATCAAAGAGTGTGTAGAATAAAAAACATTGATAGAAATATGTAGTAATAACGCTAAAGCCAAAATGCCAACAACAACAAAAAACAAGAATAAAACAATAATTTTAGCACAAAGATGATCAAGTACAGACATGGAAAATTATAGAATACTTAGAAGTAGGCCAAAAGATTTTTGTCTGTTTATACCAGAATACCATCATGGTATAGTAGGAGTAGTTTACTGAAAAATGCTTTAAGATTGATTATGTATACTTAGGAAAATCTGAACATTTCCTCACATCATACATCAAGATTAATTCAAGGTATCCCTTGGATCTAACCCACTTATAAAGTTCTGTAAAGGAAAATATTTGTGTCTTGGATTAAGCAAAGTTTTGTTAAATAAGAGTGGATACACACATACACACCTGCACACACACACACACACACACACACACACACACACTTGCTAGTCATAGAAAAAAAATTGATGAATTGCATTTTATAAACATTACAACTTTTATTTATCAAAAGATATCATTAAGAATTGTAGTGTAAAACACAAAATAGAAGAAAGATATTTTCAATCCTGTACCTGACAAATAACTTCTATCCAAAATATATAAAATATATTATTTTTATGAATTGTTTAGACAAATATAAGAAGCTTCATTTAAACATGTCAAAAAACTTCACTCAAGATTTCACAAATGAGATTGCCCAAGTGACCAAAGGGCAAATTAAAGTGTCTTTAGTGTTATTGGTCATCAGGAAAATGCAAATTAAAACCATAATAAGTTTCTATTATGCAAAAGTCTGAAGTGACTACATTTTTAAAAATTGACAATGTCAAGCATTAGAGAGCAACAGTATCTCCCACATGATGCTGACTTTACTTCAGATTTCTAAAACCCCTTCAGAAACAGGATGGCAAAATCAAAACAATTGCACATGTAAGCTTCCAGTGGCCAGGCAGTGTCAGCCCAGGCTAAAGCTGGTAGCAGAAGGTGTGGGTGTTACTAGGATGTTTGGGGCAGCTTTACTCCTTAGGACAGGGACTGGCCTAAATGCCCATCGACACCCAAAGAGCTTAATAAACTGCTCTACTTTCAATAATAGAATGCTAGTTAGTAATGAAAAATTAATTAAGGCTCCCAAGCAACCAAATCGAGCGTTCTACAATAATAATAATGAGTGAAAATTCAAAACACTTAGAAAATAGACACCAGAACATTCATATCATGTATTTCCACTCATCTAAAATGACAAAAACTGTGCTAGGGAATCAGAATAGTGGTTACATCTGGGAGCTAAGGGGTGGTTTGAGATGGTTGTTTCAGTGGCAGAAATAATGCTCTACATATTTGATCTTTGTAGTAATCACAGGCCAATAGTCACTTCCAAAAAATTCTTCAACCTACATATTTTGCATGCTTATATTTTACAAATGGAAATCTTTTAAAAATAAAAATATTCTCAAGTATGATCCAAATTTGTCCTCTCATGTATCAGTGAAGAGGGAAAGATATACAAATTAGCAAAAAAAAAAAAAAAATCCTCATTATGAAGGTTGTGTCTTCCTCTGCTCTGTTGCAGAAGTTTTGCATTTGATGTAATCCTATTTGTTGATTCTCAGTATTATTTCCTGTGTAGTTGGACTTCTACTCAAAAAGTCCCTGCCTGTGAGTTCAAGAGTTTTACATACCTTATCCTCTAGTACCTTAAGTCTTTCTGTTTTAATATTTAGAGATATAAGCCATTTTGATTTGAGTGTAATACCTGGTAGAGAAATATGGTTCCTACTTCAGTCTTCTCCATGGGGACAGTCAGTTTTGCCAGCATAATTTGCTAAAGAGGCTAACTTTCCTCTTGTGTATGTTTTGGGTCAAAGATCAGGTGGCTGAATGTGTCTCCAGCTGCTTGTGCATCCTCTGTTCTGTTCCGCTGGACCACATGTTTTTGGCCAGTATCATGCTATTTTAATCACTGTAGCTTATTAACATAACTTGAAATCTTGGATAGTGATGAATTTCACTTTACTCTTCGCCGCAGGATTGCTTTTGCTGTTCTGGGTCTCTTCTGGTTTCATAAAAATTTTAGAATTGTTTTCTCTAGTTTTGTGAGGATTGTCATTGGTATTTTGATTGGGATTATATCAGATCTGTCAGTTTTGGGGGTATGAACATTTTGATCATTTGCTAAAGAAGTTGCCTTGCCTCCAGTGTATGTTTTTGGCAATTTTGTCAAAGATCAGATAACTGAGTGTACCTGGAATTGTTTCTGCTTCTTATATTCTGTCCTATTGATTGAGGACTAATATCTACGATATATAAAGAACTCAGAAAAATTAAACCTTCCCAAATAAAAAAACTCAATTAAAAAATGGGTAACTGAAATGAATAGACATGCCTCAGAAGTATCAGTAGCCAATAAATACATGACAAAAAAGATGTTTGACACCTCTGGCCACTAGAGAAATGCAAAGTAGAACAACACTGAGATTTAACCAGAACCAAGAAAGAATGAGAATCATAAAGAAATAAAATAATAATAAATTAAAGTGAGGCTTCGGGGGAAAGGAGCCTTTCCACATTGTCGATACAGAAGTAAACTAGAACAACCACTTTGGAAATCAGGGTGCAGATTTCTCACAAAACTAAAAATTGAAATTTCATTTAACCAAGCTATTCTCTCTCTAGGGATTTTCCCAAAACAGACTTCAAACTACAGTGACACATACATACTTATGTATATAGCAGCACAATTCATAATAGCTAAATCTTGAAAGTGGCCTGTATGTCCAGGAAGAGATGAGTGAATACAGAAAATCTGGTATTTATGTACAATGGAGTGCTACTCGACCATAAAGAAGAGAAAACTTGGGTCAATTTGTAGGAAAATGGGTCCACCCTGAGAACATAACATTAAGTGAAATGAATCAGAAACACAGCTGTCACATAATTTCTGTTATATGAGAAACTTAAAATATAAATAAAGAGCAAAATAAAAGACAGATAATAGGAACAATGATGTAGATCTTTACAACAGGGAAAGTGTCTGAGAGATGGACAGAGACAGGAAGGAGGGAGGCGGATGGAGATTTGTAAAACAGAATTAAACTGTCTTATGTGCATTTGCAAGTTGCTCGTGAAAAATTTAAATCATTATTTACTGCAAATACGTACTAGCAAAAAAATTAAAATTAAGGAAAACACTGTTAAAAAGTCATGCTAAACGTTATCCCAATTCTTTCTTGAGTGCCGCCTCTATTTGGTGCACTAGGAAGATTGTCAGTACAGATGTGTCAACCAGCTTTTACATTTGTGCAAGTTATTACTTAATGGCGGTAGGATAAAGTACGAATGCAAATAATAATACTAAGAGGAAAGTGGTCCTCATTTAACAAATTAGGAAAAGGCTTTTTCTTGGTAATGACCATCTATGCTTTCAATGCCAGGTCCTACAAATCACAAATTAATTACTTTCAATTCAGTAAGATAGACATCTCAGAGAGGTTACTTTCCAGGGACAGATAAAGGGGCTTGGAAGTCGGGTACCGCATGCCACAGACTTCAGTCCGTGTCACAGCCACGGTCCTCTTCAGAAGTGCCCGGCCTCTACATGGCTCTCCGAGTCAGTGAGTGCGGGATCTGCCAAGTGCTTTTTTTCTTTTCTTACTAAATGGCCACATAATATTTGCATCCCTTTTCACTTGTGTTGAGGAGGCAGAGCATCTTCAGAATAATTTCCAAAAAGGCTTTTTTTTTTTTTTTTTGGTAGCAAGAGTCGAACTCAGGACCTCATGCTTGCCAGGCAGGTGCTGCTCCACTGAGCTAAATCCCTGACCCGAGACCGAGGATCTTAAAGCTTCTCTTGCGCTCTCTCCAGCTCTTTTCCGCACAGTAGTGTCATCGTCAAGTGCTGACTCAAACCTCCTTCATGAGTCCTGTTCCGCTGCTGGGCTCCCTGGATCTTCAGGGAAGGGTCAGGAAAGACGCGAGCACTCGGTATGGCTGCGCATCGCTGTGTCTTCGGGTTCACTGGTGCCAGACTGACTACGAGCAGCAGCAAAGCCTGCACAACGGAGCAGGGCCACATCCTCCCTGTCCCTTCCCACCTGGTTCCTCGACGCTCACACGGTTCAGACTTGCCCAGCGCTTCTTCCAAAACCAAACCCGCAGGCAGCTCCCTTAACATCGGGTTTATTTGTGTAAGGTACTAGAAATAAAAGGGAATTTGGTGAGTTGATATCTCTAATTTATTTTGGGCAACGCTTTCTATTTTGTATGATGGCTTTCTGGATTCCGTGTCACCACTCGGATTTCAGTTGCAGGTTGGTGAGCACGTGGTCTTGTTACTTTCCTTCATGTATATCACATAATTTCCATTCAGCCAGGAAAGATGGCTTAGGCATGCACTCCTCGGGGAGTGGCTGAAAGCGCATTAATGAAATTTGGATACTAAGTTGCTGCTCAAGTTTTGGTCCCATCCCTTGTCCTCCATGGCCACTACTACAGAAGTAATGCTTACTTATTGGAGAGGCACGGAACCCAGAATGGGAAGTGTTACTCTTCTCCCTTTGTTTTTTCTGTAAATTACATAACTTTGGAAGTTACTTACCCGACCTGAGTCTTGTATTGCTCATCTGAAAAGTGAGACTAATAGCAAGCTGTGGTGATCTCTGAAGAAGATTACAAAAGTATTTAGTGGGTTTCATAATGTAACAGTTGAATGATGTGGAATCATGATTTCACAGTTTTGTACCAGACTGCCCTGAGCAGAACTTCCAACCTCAGGATCTCCAGCCATAGGTATCTTTCCAAATAGACGAAAATATAAGACTCATCTCTCATTATTCATTGACTGCTATCCTTTATTTTAGATGGCTTCCTGGCAAATACATAACCATGAATCTGATGAGGTCATTGTATTTAGTCAGTGGCTACAGCTCAAAAAACTATCTTTACTGCCTTTTTAGGATAAATTCTTGTAAAAGGCTAATGTCATATGTTCCTTTTTTATTTTTTTTTTCCATACCAGGGATCAAACTCACAACTTCACGCCTGCCAGGCAGGCGCTTATGCCACTGAGGTAAATCCCAGGCTAAAAGGCTAATGTTAATGCCTTGATGGATAAACATTATTTAGAATTGTTAAGAGGAAGTATTTTCAGTTGGCTCCTGAGTTACAAGTTTTGTGGATGGGGAGGCTGATGAGAATTTTTTTTTTTTTTTTTTGCAGCACCAGGGATTGAACTCACAACCTCACGCCTGTCAGACAGGCGCTTAAGTCACTGAGCCAAACTCCCGGCCCTGGTTTTTTGAGGCAGGGTCACACTGTGTAGCTCAGGCCAGCCTTGTGCTCGCGTTGTAGCCCAAGCGGGCCTTGAACTCACAACACTCCTCCTACCTCAGCCTCCCGAGTGCTGGGATTAAAGGCATGCGCCACCACGCCCAGCTAGCTGATGAGAATTTTAATACTCCAGTGTAAAAGGACTGTTACAGCTTTGTTATAGCTCTGAACAATAGACAGTTGTTTGTCTTTAGAGAATTAAAATCAGATTTCATATAGGGGATCTTCTTACAAAATGATTATTCATTTGTACATCCTCCCATATAATATTTCCTCAGGGCCAAGTACACTTTATTAACAAGGAGATAAAAAATTGGGTGATAAACATGTATCCAATCACACAGAAGTATGTGGTCCAATAGAGTAATTCATTGTTCAGGAAAGACACAGAATCATGAATGGTTAGTGAAAGAGCGCAACAAATGTCAATTACAGTCTTTGAACCACCTCTAGGAGCAGACCCTGCAGCCTTGATTAGTGCCTCATCACCTTTAGATCCCAGCAGATGAAACTAAGTGAGATATTGAAGGGAGATCTGGACTTGATCATGTAACCAGTTTTCTCTCTCTGAGTTCCTGCTCTGAGGGCAATAGAATAATGAGTCCAAGCGGACAACTGCGGGGTAATTTATTAGACAGAAAAGAGGAAAGCTCTCCTTGTTAGGGTTTCCACGAGGAATTCACTAAGGAAGCGCCTAGGTTTCAGTGTGTGTGCGCAGCGCTTTGCTCTGTGAAGGGAGCCGATGGGTGGAGGTGTGCAGCTGCTGCCGCTGCTGCTGTCAGGCTTTAGATATCTAGAAAGCAGACCTTATTATCTGTCCTTTGTCCTCAGCTTATCCAGATTCTAGCCTTCAACTTACTCAGCTTATTTAGTTTGTTCAGAGCCTTGCCCCAATCTATCTGTTGGCTCTCTGTCTCCAGGTATCAACCGGACTTAGGATTTACCTTTTTTGGGGAGAGCTAAGTTGTCTTTTATTCTCTCAAAAAAAAATGCAAATCTATCAAAAAAGACTTCTTTTATGTGGTAGAGAACCAGGTAGTTTTCCAGTTAGAGGTGTGGTGCAACCAGGAGTCTACTCTGCTAAAGGAGCTTTGGTTCCTTTCCACAAAACACCATCCGCCTCCCACTTCATGTGGCTGCCAGCAGACGCGTTCCCATACCCTTACTTCAGCGTCGAGCTGACGTTTATTGATGCCACGTGTCCTCCTCTGAATCGGGTGAGATGTCACACAGCGGGAGACGGGACGCACTTCAGTGAATGGCGGCAGATGATGTGACTTGGGGATTTTAATAATGAGACCTCCGTGCGCAAGCCCTAGCCTTGTGATCCAAGAGATGGGGGAGCCAGGTGGATAAGTGCTTCATCCTTTCTCTTTCTCTCACTTCTTATTACTTTTCGCAGAATCTGAGGTCCATCATTTTATTTTATTTTTAGTGCATGTTAATAGTGCAGAATGGTGAGTTGTGCTTTGGAAATTTCTTATATGCCCTTAACATATATTGATCATTTTTACTCCATTGGCTCCATTTTCCCTTTTATCCCTCCTTAATTCCCTCTCCATCTCCAAAAATCTACTTTGCACTTTCCTGTAATCTCTAATATATACATATATATTGGAGATTACAGATAGGTATGCATGTATCACTGTGGTATGCTGTCTTTAACTCTTTTGGGAATGTATCTAGGAATGGAATAGCTACGTCAAATACTATTTCTATTTTTAAATTTTGGAGGAAGCTTTGTATTAATTTCCCTGGTGGTTGTACTAGTCTGCACTCCCACCAACGATGTAGGAGTACTCCTTACCCCTCACACCCTGGTTAGCACACACTGTCCTTCGTATTCATAATGATGGCTCTGCTGACTGGAGAGAGATGAATTCTCAAAGTAGCTTTGATTTGCAGTGCCTTAGTAACTAAAGGCGTTTGTCATATTTATTTTTCTCACTGCTGAGACCCAATACCTGACACCCAAAGTTAAGGAGGAAATGCTTATTTTGGCTCAGTTTGTAGCGCTTTCATTTCATAGTTGGCTGACTCTGCGGCAGGGCCTGGCAGAGGGGAAATGGTTCGCGGTGGGCAGAAGGCAGCAAAGCAGTGAAGCAGCAGCAGCAGCAGCAGCCAAGTCTGCCTTTCTATCCTTCCAGGCTGCCCACCCTTCGGACAGTGCTGCCCACCCCTCATCCCGGCGTCACACACCCTAGATACTGAAAACCCCACCCACGACTCCATGAGGCTCTGGGGGGACATGTGGACAAAGACAAGACAGTGTGGAGCCTTTTTTACATTGAGCATTGTCTTTCCTCTCCTGAGAAGTGTTTACTCATTCAGTTCACTTGCCCATGATTTCAGTGTGTCATTTGTTTGGGGTGGGTTCATTTTTCCAGTTCTTTATTCTGCGTACTAATCATCTGTCAGAAGTGTACCTGTCAAGGCCTTCCTCTCAGTTTGCAGTCTCTCTTCATTCTCTTGTTTGTCGGTCTCCCTGTGCACAGTAGCTTTTGCCTCTGTGTAGCCCCGTGTGTTGATCCTTGGTATTATATCCTGTGCTGTCCAAGTCCATCTGGAAGGCTTGGCCTTTCTTCCTCAGTGTCACATGCCAGCAGTTTCAGTTTCTGGTTTGTATCTAGAGTTATGCAGCCCCACCAGCCTTATGCTAGGAAATATTCCTTACAAACACCAAATTGTTTCCCTTTTGTACATACGGTAAAGAAACGGCCAGTGCAGTAACTTGGTCAATTACTTCTTAACTTTTCTTGTTTCAGTTTTGCTTTTCATTTTACATATCAGTTGTACTTGTCCCCTGCCCCTAAATGTGGTCAAGATTTCTATCCTTTCACTTTGCTTGCTTTTAGAGACCTGAGGATAAGAGTATCTTAGTTACTCCTGTTTCATGGTACAATAGTGGGGATGTTGGATCCATCAATAAGTTCGGAAATATTAAGATAAACTAAATCTTCGAAGTAAAATTAGTCAAATATTACCAGGGGTGTTGATGTTTGCAATTTGT
>RJWM01021898.1:0-34539 GCA_004363535.1 Dasyprocta punctata
TTTTTCATATATTTATTTGCCATTTGTATTTCTTTCTCTGAGAAGTGTGTATTCATCTCAGATGCCCATTTTTGGATTGGGTCTTTGAATTTTAGGGGCCTGATTTCTTTTAATTCTTTATATGTTTTGACAGAAGTCCTTTGTCTGATGGACAATGGGCTAAGATATTTTCCCAGTTCGTGGGTTTTCTTTTTACTCTGTTGGAGATTTCTTTTGACATGCAAAAACTTTTTAGTAAGATGAGATCCCAGTTGTTGATTCTGGGAAGTGTTTCCCGTGCAATTTCATTTTTGTTCATGAACTCTCTGCCTACTCCTATGTCATCAAGATTTTTACCTACTCTGTCTTCTAGTAAGTTTAGTGTCTCTGTTTTTATATTCAGAACTTTGATCCATTTTGACTTTATTTTAGTGTATGGTGATAAGCATGTATCCAGTTTTAGTTTATGGCATATAGAAAGCCAATTTCTCCAGCACCGTTTGTTAAAGAGGCTGTCTTTCTTCCAATGTACATGTTTGGCCCCTTTGTCAAAGATGAGGTGGCTAAGTGTGTTTGTAGTTGTGGCTGTATCTTCTAATCTATTCCATTGATCTTCAGGTATGTTTTGATTCCAGTACCATCCTGACTTTATCACAGTAGCTTTGTAATATAGTTTCAAATCAGGGATTGCGATACCTCCTGCCTTCCCTTTGTTGCCCAGAATTGCCTTTGCTATTCTAGGTCTTTTCTGTTTCCAGATGAATTTCAGGAATGCATTCTCTAGCTCTGTGAGGTAGGCAGGTGGTATTTTGATTGGGATTGCATTGAATCTGTATAATAATTTTGGGAGAATGGCCATTTTCATGATGTTTATTCTTCCTATCCATGAACAGGGAATATCTTTCAATTTTCTGAAATATTCTTTGATTTCCTTCTTTAGAGTAATGTAATTTTCATCGTATAGATCTCTTACTTCCTTTGTTAGATTGATTCCTAAGTACTTCATTTTTTTGGATGTTATAGTGAAGGGTGTGGTTTCCCTTATTTCTCTGTCACTGACTTTGTTGTTTGTGTACAGGAATGCTATTGATTTTTTAGTGTTCACTTTGTATCCAGCTACATTACTGAATTTGGTTATTACTTCTAGACGTTTTCTAATGGATTTTTGGGGGTCTTCGATTAAGAGCATCATATCGCCTGCAAATAATGATAATTTCACTTCTTCCTTTCCTATCCTTATTCCCTTTATTTCTTTCTCTTGTCTAATTGCTCTGGCTAATATTTCCAGAACTATATTGAATAGGAGTGGTGATAATGGACATCGTTGTCTTGTTCCTGATTTTAGGTTGAAAGTTTTCAGGTTTTCTCCATTCAGTAAGATGTTGGCTGTTGGTTTATGATATATGGCTTTTATCAGGTTGATGTAGAGACCATCTATTCTGATTTTCTGTAGGGTTTTGATCATGAATGGGTGTTGGATTTTGTCAAAAGCTTTTTCTGCATCTATTGAGATGATCATGTGGTTCTTGTCCTTGGCCCTGTTGATATGGTGTATTACATGTATTGATTTCCGTATGTTGAACCATCCCTGCATTCCTGGGATGAATCCCACTTGATCATGGTGTATAGTCTTTCTGATAACTTTCTGTATTCTATTTGCCAGTATTTTATGGAGGATTTTTGCATCTATGTTCATTAGGGAGATTGGCCTGTAATTTTCTTTTTTGGTTGGGTCTTTCTCTGGTTTTGGTATTAGGGTAATACTTGTTTCCAGGAATGAGTTAGGGAGACTTGCTTCCCTTTCGATTTCATTGAAGAGTTTGAGGAGTGTTGAAATTAAATCTTCCCTAAATTTCTTGTAGAATTCAGCAGTGAATCCATCAGGGCCCGGGCTTTTCTTTGTTGGTAGGGTCTTAATTACATTTTCAATTTCATAAGCTGACATTGGGTTATTCAGTAGCTTTACGTCTTCTTGATTCAGCTTTGGTAATTCATAGGTTTCTAGGAATCTGTCCATTTCTTCTGTGTTATCAAATCTATGTGAGTAAAGGTTTTTGAAGTAGGTGTTGATGATCTTCTGTATTTCCACCGGGTCTGTAGTGATTTCACCCTTTTCATTTCTTACTGCATGAATCTGAGTTTTTTCTTTCCTTTTCTTGATAAGGTTGGCTAAGGGTTTATCAATTTTATTTACTCTTTCAAAGAACCAACTCTTTGATTCATTAATTCTTTGTAGTGTTTTCTTAGTTTCAATTGCATTAATTTCTGCTCTAATCTTAATAATTTCCTCCCTTCTTTGGGCTTTGGACTTGACTTGCTCTTCTTTTTCTAGGAATTTGAGGTGCAGCATTAGGTTGTTTATGTGTGTTCTTTCCGTTTTTCTGATATGAGAGTTTAGTGCTATAAATTTCCCTCTGAGGACTGCTTTCATTGTATCCCACAGGTTCTGGTAATTGGTATTTGCATTTTCAATCAATTGTAGATATTGCTTAATTTCTTCTTTAACTTCTTCTGTGACCCATTGGTAGGAGAGTATTATTTAATTTCCATGTGTTTATGCTGTTATTGTAGGTTTTTTTGTCATTCATTTCCAATTTTACTGCGCTGTGGTGAGATAATAAGCATGGAATTATTTCAGTTCATTTGCATTTACTTAAGCATGTTTTGTGGACCAGTATGTGATCTATTTTAGAGAATGACCCATGTGCAGCTGAGAAGAATGTATATTGTGATGTTGATGGGTGGAATATTCGGTATACATCTACTAGGTCCATTTGTTCACAAGTTTGATTCAGTTCTGCTATTTCTTTGCTGATTTTTTGTTTGGTTGATCTGTCTCTCTATGACAATGCGGTGTTAAGGTTCCCTGTTATAACTGTATTATTGTTTATTTGGTTTTTCATGTCTATTACGAGTTGTCTTGCATAGTTGGGTGCTCCCATATTCGGTGCATATATATTTATAATTGTAATCTGTTCCTCTTGAAGTTTTCCCCTGACAAGTATGTAGTGACCTTCTTTATCTCTTTTGATCATTCTCAGTTTGAAGTTTGCATTGTCTGCAAACATAATAGCTACTCCTGCTTTTTTCTGGGTTCCTGTTGCATGGAGTATTGTTTTCCAGCCTTTGATTTTTAGTCTGTCAATTTCCTTTTGAGTGAAATGTGTTTCTTGTATACAGCATATTGTTGGGTTTTGTTTCTTAACCCACTCTGCTAGTCTATTTCTTTTTATTGGTGAGTTGAGACCATTTAAATTGATTGATATAACTGATATGTACCGGCTCATCCCTGTCATGATATCTTTCTGTTGTTGGTTTTCTACATTTTCTGTTTAATTATTTGCCCTGCTTAGTGGTTTCCTTTGGTTGTTGTTCTTAAGATTGTGGCTATCTTTGTCTCTTTCTAGAGTGTCTTTCAGTACTCTTTGTAGTGTTGGTTTGGTGGCCATAAATTTGTTCAGTTGTTCTTTGTCATGCAAGTATCTTATTTCTCCATCAATTTTTAAGGATAGTTTTGCAGGGTACATCAACCTGGGTTGAAAGTTGTTTTCTTTCAGGATTTGAAATACTGCACTCCAAGCTCTTCTTAACTTAAAGGTTTGTGTTGAGAAGTCTGCTGTGATTCTGATAGGCTTTTCTTCATAGGTGATTTGTTTCTCTTCTCTGACAGATTTTAGTATTTTGTTTTTGTGCTGTATTTCTGATACTCTTATTATTATATGTCTGGGTGAGGATTTATTTTGGCTGTGGTTAATTGGGGTTCTGTATGCCTCAGTTACCTGTATTTCAGATTCTCTTCCCATGTTTGGAAAGTTTTCTGCTATTATTTCTGTGAATAGCCTTCACAGGTCATGAGTATTGACCCCTGCTTTTTCATTTATGCCTATTAATCTTATGTTATTTCTCCTGGCATCATCTTGTAGCTGTTGAATTGTTGTTTCTTGGTTCCTTACTATTTTTAAGAGATCTTTTCTTTCATGGCCATGATCTCCCATGTTGTCTTCAAGATCTGAGATTCTATCTTCAGCTTCATTTAAGCATTTTTTCAAACTTTCCATGGAGTTTTTCATTTCCTGCATTTCCCTTTGCATCTGTTTCATGCATTCTGTTTGTGTCTTATATTGTTCATACAAAGTTTCAATCATTTTCTTAAGTTCTTCTATTTTTTTATCTTGCTCTTCTTTAGATACACACATTTCTTTAATAATGATTCGCATTTCATTTTTTAGCTCAGAGAATATTTCTGATTTGAATTTCTCTATAGCTTCATCAAGCTGTTTCTTTACTGCATTTTCTATCATTTCAGAAAGTTCATTTGTGTGACTCCCACTGTCTTCCATTTCAGTGTCTCTTGGGTTTGTCTTAGTGGGCTGGGGGACTGAGACTGCCTCTTGGTCTTTGGTTTTGTCATTTTCTTTTAGAACCTATGTGGCTCTGTGTCCTGAGAGGCTGACTGGGTGTTCCCCTGAGGGTCGCGTTGAGTCTTGGGTCGCACTGAGTCGCGGGACCCAGTAGAGCCAGATCCTGTGCGCAGCTAGTGAGGGCAGCCTCCCAGGGTGTACGGGTGGAGCCTCTGCCTTAACTGGGTAGGGGCCAAGGCCTCCTGGTCCCAGGGAGCTAGGCAGAGTGTACTCCGGAGTATGATGCCGCCCGGACCCTGAGTCTAGCTGCAAGGAGTTCAGAGCAACAGCTGTGCTAGGGCAAGCCTGGGCGAGTCCCAGGCCTACAGTGCTGGGGCCTTGGTCCTGGCTGGGCGGGGGCCTGTGAGCTCTACGATGGGGCATGCACAAGCTGCTCCACTGAAGTATGGAGCTCGCGCGCACTCTGTACTCTGATGGGGGGAGCCCAAACTCTCCAAGGCCCTGCAGCTATGTTGGTCAGTCCCTGGTGAGCAGCTCTGGGGTCCTGGGCTGAGCTGGGCTGGGCTGCATACCTCCGTGTCCTGCGAGGCTGGCTGGGTGCTCCCCTGAGGCTCGCGTTGAGTCTTGGGTCGCGCTGAGTCGCTGGACCCAGTAGAACCAGATCCTGTGTGCAGCCTCCCGGGGTGTGCAGGTGGAGCCTCCACCTTAACTGGGTGGGGGCCAAGGCCTCCTGGTCCCAGGGAGCTAGGTAGAGTGTACCCTGGAGTATGATGCTGCCCGGACCCTGAGTCTAGCTGCAAGGAGTTCAGAGCAACAACTGTGCCAGGGCAAGCCTGGGCAAGTCTATATTACTTCTATTAAATTTTTTAAAAATTTCTCTTCTAAAGAAATACTTACCACAATAAAACAACAACAAAAAGGAAGAAGCCTTCTTACATTGGATGATCATCACTAATATAATCAATACAATAGTGGCTAAATTTAACCATTCCAAGTACCAGGGCTTCAAGTAGTCTAGAACTATAGACAGTCTCAATGTAAGAATCGTCACTGAGCCAATGGTTATAACTATTCTTGAGGACTTGGACTTGGTGCTAAAGTAATTTTTTTCATCTATAACCTGAGGTGACAGTTTTGCCTTGTCCAACCTCCATTCACAAGGACAGAATCTTAATATTTAGGTACTCAGCTGGGAATGCTTGCTTGATTGGAGACGAGTTTGACCAGACATAAATCTCACAAGACTCTTAACAGTCACCCTTAGCATTGGTTCACCTAGAAGCATATGAAGACAGAAAATGCAGTGTGCCAGCAGGGCCACCACAAGTGAATTGCTTCAGTCAGGGTTCCACAGCCTAGGGTTCACTGTCTCCCCTGTGCCCTCTCAAGGACAACGAGGCTACTCAGGTTTCTATCCTATATACTGGGGAGCTTATATACAACAAAAATTCATTTCTTAACAATTCTACAGCCTAGGAAGTACAAGATCAAGACACCACATCATGACAGGTAAGTACAGAACTGAGAAATTATCTTGTGATTGCCTCTACTTACATCTCCAAGTAGAAACCCCGAAATTCCTACCTGACTTAACAGAAAGGAATTGAAAAAAGTCACCCTGATAAGAGTTCATTATGTTTGTAGCTCTGTAGCAGTCACACTATCCCTTGTCCAGAACAATAAATTTGAAAATATTGAGACTTGCTGCTGTTTGATATAACTTCTTTTCTGTTGGTATTTAAGACACTGGTGCAGTCATGATTATTCTGATCAAGTACAATGCAACTGCTTATACCAAGGAGGCTCCAAACTTTTCCATTGACAGTCAGTTTGGTTTGCACATTTAGGTTTATGAAATTGAGTGAGCAAGGATGAAGGACAATGCTCAGTGTAGCAAACTGAACTCACAGGCATCCCTCTAGCACTTCACAGATTTGTTTTTTAAATTTTACTTTATGGAAAAAAAGTGAAACAAAATTTCATAACAAAATAATAGGAGAATAATGATAGTTAATACATTATACATTGTTATCTTTAAAGTAGTTACTCAGAGTACAAGATATGGGCAAAAAACTCTCCAATCAATAATAGAACAAACTGGAGAACCCGCCCCCCTGGGTCTGAGTGGCTCGGACCAGAGGACAACTAGCCCGCCTTCCTGGTGAGTGGCGCACGACTGGTGCGGACTCCAGGAAGAGAAAGAAGTGCCTCTCGGATGCCTACTGATGTGCAGGCTAAGAATCATCAAGGATATAACACTCCCCCCCCACCCCACCCCCCGGAAAGCAACCTGCTGGTTCGGAAGACCCGCTAAGCTGATAGCAACTAAAGTACATAAAGCAACTAAATGCTAGTATTGTTTGGTTGATATTGCAGGCCTTGGGCTGGCAGCCTGAGCATCTCTTGGGAAGATGACAGTATGCAATGTAGCAGATATGGGGGATTCCCTTCTGTCTTGTCTTCAAGGCCCAATATTGTTCTCATTGTTTTGCTTTATTCTGATTAATTTTTTTGCTTTATTTTATATTCTGTTTTTATTGGTTTTACTATGTTTTGTTTTTGGTTTAATTTTGCTATACCTAGTGGAATCGTCAACTATTCTGAAGATGGCAAGATATACTAT
The DNA here is from genome assembly GCA_004363535.1 of Dasyprocta punctata. Classification (NCBI taxonomy): domain Eukaryota; kingdom Metazoa; phylum Chordata; class Mammalia; order Rodentia; family Dasyproctidae; genus Dasyprocta; species Dasyprocta punctata. Next base: position 6,964 of record RJWM01021898.1, read on the forward strand.
AAAAAAATAATAGAACAAACCTTCCTTTCCAATGAACTAAGAGACACTACTAGTATAACTAAATTGCATTTTTGTTCCTTTCCCTTTTCCCTAGTTCCTTTCCCCCACCCTAGTTCCTTTTCTCTTTTGAACAATTTCTTCACATTTCACAATATCTATTGTACATTCTAGACTTTATTTACTATTTCAGTTTCTCACATCAGGAAGACATGATGTTTACACACATGAGTCTGATTTACTTCATTTATGAGCATGGTCTCAAGTTGCACCCATTTACCTTTAAAAGTCTCAAGTTTATTGTTCTTTATGGCTGAGTAGTACTCCATTGTATAAAAATACCACATCTTTTTTTATCCGTTCCTCACTTCATGGGCATTTGTGTTGTTTCCAAGATTTAGCTATTACAAATTGCCTACATGTTGAAAGTATGAAACTAATGCCAAAGTATCTCCAAGGTGTGTGCTATAGATAAGAGATCAGGAAAGGAAAGGAAAATTTGAAGTCCCGTGATGTGATACCAGAGCATGGAAAGCAATGAGCATGTAATTCAAGGGGCTTAAAATTACTTAGGTGAAGATGAGACACAAAGAGGCAAAATATTCCCTTAGAAGTTGCTAAGATTCTATGTATTCAACAAGCTACAGTGGGAGATGAGAGACATCACAGATGAAGCCAACAAGACAATTCTTTTTATTTTAAAGAGAGAAAAACAATTAAAACAATGATACAGAATTTCAAAACAAGATAATAGGACAGTAATAGTAGTGAATATATTGCGTATTGTTATCTTCAAAGTAGTTGCTCAGATTATAAAATATAGGTATGCAAAACTGATTAAACAATTTAAGTGTGAACCATTCTTTTCAATGAACTAACAGAAACTAGTAGTATAATTATCTTAGTTATCTTGTGTATGCATATATATATATTTTTTTAATTTTTCCTTCCTTCTCTCCTTCTTTCCTCCATACCAGTTGTTCTTTCCTTTACAGCAGTTTCTTTCCCTTTCACAATATCTACTGTACATTTTGGATTTTATTTATTCTTTCAGTTTCTCAAAGTCTTTGTTTCCTTCTGCACAAATTGTACACCACTGTCATCTGCATATAAGCCTGATCTTTTTTTTTTTTCAAAAATCTTTTTCTTGGCCTTACTTCACCTTCCACTTAAAATTTCTATTCCTTTGTAAAAACACTCTCTGTTCTAATTCTCTTCCTCCTATTCCTTCTTCAATCAATTTCAGTCAAATTGACTTCATTCTCATCTTGTCACTAAAAGTACTTTTTCAAGAACATTAATATAAGCTATAGTTCTCTCCTACTTTTCTGACCACACCACTTAGCCTTTCATAGGTTTCTCTTAATTCTTCAACTTCTTAATAGTGGTTTGCTGTGGAGGTGCCCCTAAGTCTCTGCTTAAGGTAGATTTATTTTTTAGGTAAGCTGTTTTATCTCATGGCTTTACATGCTCTCTCTGCTGGTGATATAATTCAGTGGCATAGTGCCTGCCTCAGCAAGTGCGAGGTCATGAGTTCGATTCCCAGGACCAAAAAAAAGAAGAAAGAAAAAATAGAAAGAAAAGAAAAAATGATGTCTAGTCCAGACCTCTAACGTGATTTCGACTCTTATATCCAACTGTTACTGTACCTATTCACTTGAACGTCTAAAAGACACCGTTAAACTTAACATTACAAAACTGACTTTCTAATATCCTCCCTGTAATCTGTTTTTCTTCAATCCTCTTTCCTTCATTTCAGGATAACTACATACTTATAGTTACTATGCAAAAATGGAATATTCTTTGTCTATTTCTTTCCTACCCCATATCTAATCAACATGTCCTTCAAAATATACCAAAGCTATGAACATTTCTCACCTATTTTATACTATCAAGCATGTCTGTTCCAGTAGTATCTGCCTACTAGAACATTGTTATGTGCAGTCTTGCTTCTGCCTTTGCCCTGTTCAGTCAATTCTCATCCCAAAATACAGAAATTCTGTTTTAAAAAAAGAAAAAAGTCATAATTGGACATAGTGATACATGCCCGTAATTCCAGTACTCTGGGAGGCTGAGGCAAAAAGAACACAATTTGGAGACCAATCTGGGCAACTCAGTAATTTAGCAAGACCCTGTCTCAATTAAAGACAAAAGGTCTAAGGATGTAGCTGAGAGTGAAGGCCCTAGGTCCCCAATACTGCCTCTTTCCCCCCAAAATATAAGCCAATTTCCTCAGTTCAAAAGCATGTATTCTTTTCCTATCTCTGACCTAGGTAAAGGCCAGAGTCCTCACAACAATCCAGAGGGATCCCACTTCCCTTGCTTATACTACTTAGGCCATGCTCGCTTCAAAAACCAAACACAGTCCTCTTCCAGTGCCTTTACAGTACGGTCCCCTGTATCTGGAACTCTCTGTTCATAGATATTTACATGGCTTACATCTTTATCTCTTTCAGGTCTTTGCTGAATGAATGCACCATCTCATTGAAGCCTTCCTTCCATGCCTTCATTTACTATTTGCTTTGTATTATGTGAAAGGGAAAAATGGTACAAAGAATAATTGTCCTTTTTAAAACTTTTTTTGAAGCTGCCTAGCTCTGTAACTGCTTCATGGCTCTATAATTGCTTTTTTGACCCCTGCAACCATAAGAGCGTAACTGAACATATAGATCCCTGATCATAACTGATGGTCATTAATCTAGCCCTGTAACCAATGATCTCACCCTGCCAATTAATCAGAAGAACTGATAGCCAGGCTGTCCTGCTCTGCCTTTGTAACCCCTACTTAGGCTGTATACAAAAATATTGGCTCACAGACACTTGCTGCCTGGCTTTTGTTGAAAGTTATTCCAGCCAGGACCACAGATGTAAAACGAAGCTGTTCATTGCCTCCTGACTCCCCTCAGTGTTGTTCCTTTCCTGGACTCAGTTTCATCACAACATGCTTGGTTTCCTGGCTGGGAAGGTGTGCTGGCCACTTGGGCCACCAGCTGGGACCTGGCAGCTGGAGCAGGGACCTTTCCAGGCTCCTTGAAGGCACACCCTTCTGAGCCGGGAAAAGATGGCAGAATGACAGCCACCCCGATAACCGTAACCATAACTGAGACACAAGGGGCAACTTCTGCCTTTTCAGCTCAGACAAATTTTGCTGTGTCCCAGGTTGGAACTTCCCCCTCTCAGGGAGCAAAGCCATTTTCTCTGTATCCCTTGCAATTAGTACTAAAGGGGGTCAGACGGGGCAGGGGAGGACATGGAGGGTTTTCAACATATCTACCTGGTAACAGAACTTCAAGCTGCCAATAACCCAGGACAAGTTATATGTCATCATGAAGCAATGCTGTTTAAGTCATTAAAAGAATTAAAATACGCTACTATCACCTATGGCTCTACAGCCCCATTTACCCTGCGTTTCACAGACCTCCTAGTACAGCAAGTTATGGCTCCAAATGATTGGAAAGGCATAGCTAAAACACATTTAAATCTAGGTGATTATTTGTTGTGGAAAGGAAAGTGTTTTGAATTGTGCACAGACCAGACCATGGGCAATGCTACTCAGAACACAGCTATTACAAAAGATATGCTGATCGGAGAAGGTGTCTTTGCCCCTACAGGCAGTCAAGTTGCCTTTGATATGCAAGCATATGACCAAGTTAGAAAGGCAGCCACAGGAGCCTGGAGGGAGCTTCCTTCAAGGGGTAAGACCTCCCTGGATTTGACTTCTATTCATCAGGGTCCAGACGAACCATTTCAGAATTTTGCTACACATTTATTGCAAGTTAGTGAGAGAATTGTAAGTGACAAAGAAGTGAGTTAATTAATAGTTCAACAACTGGCTTTTGAAAATGCAAATAAATGGTGTAAAGAAGTTTTAAGCGCCCACAAAAAGTGAGCTATGCTGTCTAAGGTGATTCAGGTTTGTATAGATATTGGCTCCTTCCATGTACAGGGGCCTGCTTTGGCAGCAGCTATCACTCAGGCCATAAACCCACAGCCTAAAGGAAAGGGAAAAAACAAGATTACTTGTTTACATTGCAGGGGGGAAGGACATCTTGCTCAAAATTGTTCTGCTGCTGCACTTGTTGGGGCAGCACAGCCATTGTCTGTCTGTCTCTTCCACAAAACCACCTCATATCTGTGCAAGGTGTCAACAAGGGTATCATTGGGAAAGTGACTATAGATCAGAAGTAGGTATGGAAGGCTGGCCCATTTCAGGAAACTTCCAACAGGGCCCGCCTTGGCCCCACCAAAGAATGGGGGTGCTTTCCTCAATTCCTCCCCAGCCTCACCCTCTGCCACCAAGCACATTTTCAATCTCTGATGAGCAACAAAAGACAGAGGTGGTTTGGACCTCAGTTTCTCCTCTGGATTCACATCCTCCTGAAATGGGACCTCAAATTATTCCTACTGGATTCTATGGGCCTTTGCCTCAAGGACCAATGGGTCTACTACTAGGTCATAGCAGTCTCACGTTAAAAGGTCTCCAGGTTTTGCCAGGTGTCATCGATGCTGACTATACAGGGGAAATCAAGGTTATGGTTCAGTCTACTCAAAACACTGTTCAAGTTCTCATATTGGTCAATTGGTTATCCTTCCCTTGACAAAAATTGGAAAATCTATAAATAAGGAAAGGGGATCCAAGGACTTTGGGTCTTCCAATACTTATTGGGTTGAACAGATTAAGCAGGATCATCCTGAGATGGAATTGATCATTGAAGGAAAAGCATTTATAGGGCTTTTAGACAGAGGTGCGGATGTTTCTGTATTACCCAACAGCATTGGCCAATGACATGGCCTCTGGATGTGACAACTACAGATCTACAAGGTATGGGCAATATTTCTCACCCTAGTACAAGTGCTACATTGTTAACCTGGAGGGATGCAGAAGGTCACTCTGGACATTTTTCACCTTATGTCCTCCCCCATATACCAGTTAATTTACGGGGTCATGATGTATTACAGGATATTGGAGACATTTCTGGTTATCCCCAACTCTTTGGTGACTCATCAGATGTTACAACAAGGTTTTCTCCCTACTCAAGGGCTTGGTAAAAACAATCAAGGAAGGAGAGAACCCCTTCCAACAGACCCCAAAAAGGACCATTTTGGCATAGGATACTCACCTTCACATTTTTAGGGGGGCCTTGATCTCTTCTCCAACCTCACAGACTGTGTCCAAGATAACTTGGATGTCTGCTGACCCTGTTCGGGTCGATCAGGGGCCCTTTACTCAGGAGAAGCTTGTAGCAGCTCATACATTGGTTAGTGAACGAATGATGGCAGGACACCTAGACTTCTCCAATAGCCCTTGGAATACCCCAATTTTCATAATAAAAAAGAAGTCAGGCAAATGAAGATTATTACAAGATTTGCAGGCTGTTAATAAAACCTTGGAACCTATGGGAGCATTTCAACCAGGATTGCCTAGTCCCATAGCTATTCCTTTGCATTCTTCTCTTATGGTGATTGATTTAAAAGACTGTTTTTTCTACTATTCCCCTTCATCCCCAGGATGAGAAACATTTCGCCTTTAGTCTACCTTCCATTAATCATCAGGCCCCTATGCATCATTCCAATGGTGTTGTCTGCCACAAGGAATGGCAAATAGTCTGACTTTGTGTAGAGTTTGTGCAGCTATTTTGTCAGTCCATCAGACTTGCCCACTTATTTATCTTACCCATTATATGAATGATATACTATTGGCACATGAATCTTTATCCATTTTGCACCAAGTATTAATCCAATTAGGCAATGCCCTTTGTAGTGCTGGCCTAATTGTGGCCCCTGAAAAGGTGCAAACCATGGCACCTTTTTCATATTTGGGTTACCTCATCCAGCAAAGACATGTTGTATCCCAAACTGTTTAGATTCAAACTAATCATCTTGCAACCTTATCTGACTTTCAGACTTTACTTGGTAATACTAATTGGCTCTGCCCAGCTCTTAAGCTAACAACTCATGATTTAGGTCCTCTCTTTGACATTCTCAAGGGGCACTCAGCCCCCACATCTCCAAGGACACTCACATCAGAGGCTAAAGTTGCCTTGGACAAAGTTAATCTGGCTCTCTCTCTAATGCCCAACTTTCTAGAGTTGACCTATCTTTGCCCATGATTTTAATTATCTTCCTTACTCAATACATGCCCAATGGGGTCCTTTGGCAGCCTCAGGGGCCTTTACAATGGCTACATATGCCACACAAGCCACAAAAAACCATTACTCCCTTTTATGAGGCTGTCGCAGAACTGATCGCACGTGGGTGAACATGCACTATTCAGCTTTTTGGTCGTGAGGTGCAAACTATCATTGTTCCCTTTTCTTCTGTCCAACAACAATGGCTATGGCAATCTTCATCCTCTTGGCAATTTGCATTGGCTAACTTCCCTGGCATTATTGATTGTCATTATTCCCCAGATAAATTAATTCAATTTGCTTTCCTCACAGCCTTTGTCTTTCCTTCAAAAATAAGTTCAGTCACCACAGAAGGAGGGCTCTCTGTTTTCACAGATGGGTTATTATCAGGCAAAGGAGCTTAGGTAATGGCCTCCTCTTCCCGAATACAGGCTATGGGTTTTTCTTCTGCACAAAAGACTGAATTACAAGCTGTAATATGGGCCTTGCAAGATCATTCATTCACTCCAATTAACCTCTTTTCAGATAGTGCCTATGTTTGTTGTATGATGCACCACATCGAAATTGCCACTATACACACTAGTCAAGATCTCTTTCACTTATTTCACACACTCCAACTCGCCATTTGGTCACACCATGTTCCCTGTTTTATCAGCCAATTTATATTCCTATTCCCAATTACCAGGGCCTCTCACCAAGGGTAACAATGCCATAGAGAAACTGTGGGCTACTATCACTGTTGCTCCCTCAGATACCATTTAACAGGCTTCTGCCTCCCATGTCACATTGCATCAAAACGCTTCTGCCTTGCGCAAACAGTTCCATTTAACCCGAGAACAGGCTCAACAAATTGCTACACAATGCCCCTCATGTGTAATACATCTTCCCTTGCTTTCCATGGGGGTTAATCCCCAAGGGTTACATGTCAATCATCTCTGGCAGATGGATGTCACTCATATTCCTGAGTTTGGCTCTCTATGCTGGATCCATGTTTCAGTGGACACTTTCTTGGGATTTATCTTTGCTTCTGCTCGCACTGGTGAAGTGGCTAAACATGTCATTGCTCACTGCTTGGATGCCTTTCATATCCTAGACTGCCCACAGGCACTTAAGACTGACTATGGCCCAGCCTATGCGAATGCTGCTTTCCAAATGTTTTATAAAACTTCTCATATTTCCCTTACCACAGGAATTCCTTATAACCCTCAAGGACAAGGAATTGTTGAATGTCCTCACTGTATGCTCAATATTCAATTACAAAAAAAAGGTGAAACTTTTCCTACAAAATTTACACCTCCTAGTAGACTTCATTTGGCAGTATATACTATTAACTTTTTAAATTCTACTAAGCATGGTATTACAGTAGCAGAAAGACAATTTAAGGGGTAAAGAAAAAAGGGTTAGGAAGAGTCCTTTGGAAGGATCTTTATACTGGACAATGGAAAGGTCCCAGCCCACTACTCATCTGGGGTAGAGGGTATACTTGTATTTTCCCAGAGAATGCTGAATGGCCTATCTGGGTGTCAGAGCATACTGTCTGGCTGTATCATGGATCCAAACCCAGGGAAGAAATTGATTCCACCTCTCAAGAAGCAGATGCTCAGTCCTATGACAGTGATGCCTTGGAGATCAGGCCACAACTGATAGAAAAGGATGAAGCTAGGACCAACCTTAATTGACCCAGGATGCCTAGGAGGTGGTAACCAAAAATAAAACCAAAGGTCTAAATAGATGACAGGAGTGTATGCTAAATCTTATGACAAAAATGTATGTTAATTATAGATAAGATTTTGTCCTTTCCAAATTCTTTTTTAAGAGATCTCTGCTAATTGACCTACCACAAATCTGACTAGTCTATTTATAGTTACAAATTCTACAATTGTAAAAAGTTAGTGCAATTCAATTTGGCTGAAATATATTTGAGTGCACTCTGATTGTGTAAGATCTTTGCCAATCTGCCTGTGTATCTGTCCAGGCTGTTAAGTTGTTGTTGGAAGCCATTAAACTGGTGATCATTCACACGTGCAGAGCCAAAAGCACAAGTGCCTGTACAGGACTGCCCAAGGGCATGGAGTGCCTAAGAAATGCCCTAAGTGCATGGGTGCTACAGGTCAACAGGTATTCTAACTCCAAGGACACGGGGTGTAAGAAGCCAACTAGTTAAGCAAAGAGGTATGATGCAAGTATACAAATAAGCCCTGGGAACTTGGAGAGTTCTCATAGACATCGACAGCCGTTTGCTTCTTTCTATGTCTGTTTGAATCTGTACAGATTGTCTGTCCATGTTTGTTCATTTGCCCATTCTGTAAACAGTTGTTCCTTTTTAAATTTGAGCTTAACAATTTTTTCTTTCCTTTTTTTTTTTTTTTTTTTACATTTTTGGATTTAATCAAAGTTTAATTTGGGTAACAGACTTAAAAAGCATGCTTCTACCTGGGTTCCCAGTTAGTCCAAGTGATGCTAAAATTGGTTATGTAAATGTTATGCACATTGTTGTTTATCATAATTTGAGAGTCTCTGATTATTCAAAAATCATATGGTAAATGTTATGATTAGATTTTTCTTACGTCATTAAAAAATTACTAAAATGATTAAACAAGATCCTTTAGGGTGGGGAGAGATTGTTGGACATGATTTCAATTGATGAATAAGAAAGTGGCCACCTGGTTACATTTAACCAGCTCTTATTCATTGATCAGAGACCCTAATGATCTCCATAGCCTTATGGAAGACATAGCAACTAAAGCTATAAAAATATATTATTGTAATATGTTCACATTGGTCATTATCAAAAAAATAATAATACAATAAGGTTTTTGATTTAAAGATGACCATACAAAGGTTTTCATATGGCTATGACAGATTGTTATTAACCTCATGGTATATCAATGCATTCATGCTTCTAGATGTATAAGTTTTCCAAAATGTAAAACAGGGATTGTTTATGGTGACAGAATAGTGTTCCAGATTCAGAACTCTGCCTGTAACAAAACACAAGATGTATATCTCACTAAAGTTAACTAAGTTAGGTAAAAGCTTCTTATGTATTCTATAGGAATGATTGACTAAAAGGGGTATTTTATGTCAAAATGGAAATCCAGATGTGTTACAAAAATCTCACGATTGTCATGCTATAATGTTGTATATAGTTTTGATTTCTAATTTTCTGTGTAAAATATGTAACTTGCCACTCTACAGGTATTCAAATGTTAAAATATCCACGGATAGTAGAGAATAACAGTTTCTTTTATGTTCTAAGATGTTTGATATTTAGGTAAGATAATAATGTTAACAGTACAGTGTACAGAGGCAGTAAGCTTACTGCCTCTATACATTGTACTGCTCAATCCTTTCTTCTGTATATTCAACAACTGAAGTTTGGAGACCAAATATTAGAGAGATAAATGGGCAAGACTGTAGTCCATATTTTGGCCCTAGCCCTCCAAGGTCAATGAGGACCCAAGATATAATGGAATCTCTGCTGCATCACCCTATACTCAGTGAGTTCCTAATCTTCTGATCAAGAAGATTGTGAGACCATAGAGAAAAGTGATCATTGGTGTGTAGTGTGCCTAAGGAGAGTCACCAGGAGAAAAGGTCTGCCAAGTGTTCACAGAAAGCAACTTGGTCAAGCAATGGCCATGATTAATCCAGAGGGCTGACACTGACAGAGGAGCTAAGAGGCACGATGCATGGTTCAAAGGTAATTCCTGAGGAGACTTAACTGACCCTAATAGATAACCAAAAAACTGATTGTATTTAATACAGGTGTTACCTTAACTTGGTCTTGGATATCCAACAGAAAAGTATAACCACAAAATGTGTAAAACGCTGCTAAAGTAATATGTTATAAAAGGTACTCAAATCAGTAACACCTTCTGACAATTGCCAGCTACACTGATAGCTCTATACTGTTAAGGATTAATGAACTGCACAGGGTTTCAATTGTGGAATGCATGATTTAGAATCCTTGGACTGCACTTAAAGTGAAAACTGCTCAAGAATGAAAAGGCCTCCTACAGAGTTCTTCAAATACAACTCCTCCAGCTTCAACTGACCACTCATCCTGTACAATAAAACAAAACAAAAAAAGGGTTATGCAGAGAGCTGTCAAAGCTGGAGATTGATCACATGTGTGGGTCTAAAGCAAGGCCAGCCCACAAAACACAGAGAGCCCAAAACAAGTTAGGTAAACAAGCTGTTCCAGCACCAAGAAGGCAACCCAGGCAAACAAGTTGCTAGGCACCAGGATTAAAATTGACATTCTTCTTTTGAGGGTATAAATAAGGTGCTATAGTCCTTGAACAGTTCCTTCTTTCCCATCAGGAAAGCAAGGGCTCCAGGTGACCCCAGCTTTGTCTCTTCTTTATTTTCTCATCCTGTGGAGATCCTTTATCCCAAGAACCTCAAGAGCTGCAAGGGTCATGGCACATAAACATTATGCTTTCTATTTGTGCATGTTTTTTATGTTGTGTTGTGTACAGCTGTAGCTAACTCACTCTCATTGCTATACTGTTAAAAAGAATTTATTCTCCAACTCAAAGCCATAAAGATCACACACACCTTTCAAATTATGCTTAGCCTTTAAAGTTCAAGCCTTTTATCTCTCTAAAATTGTGTGCAGTAGCGTGAGAGGTCTAACTTCAATTTTTTTCATATGAAAACACTGCCCAACACTACTGTATTAGTTACTTTTCTTGTTGCTGAGACAAAATGCCCAATACTCAAAGTTAAAGGAGGAAAGGTTTATTTTGGCCCACAGTTTGTAGAGGTTTCAACCCATAATCAGCTGGCTCCAAGACAGGGGCAGAGGGGCATTGCAGAGGAGAAACGGTTCATGGCAGCCAGCTGACAGAAAACAGAAGGCATCACAGCTTCTCTCTGTCCTTGTTTTTTTAATTAATTTATTTATTTTATTTTAAAGATAGTAAAATCCAACAGGACATAACAGAACAAAGTCAATCAAGACAAAGCAGCAGAACTGGTATAGAACTTTGAAGATACTATGGAAACAATAGCTACTATAGTATATCTTGTTATCTTCAGAATAGCTGACCATTCCAACAGGTATAGTAGAACCCAAAACAAAACAATAAAACCAATAAAAACAGAATATAAAATAAAGCAAAAAAAATAATAATCAGAGTAAAGCAAAACAATGAGAACCATATTGGGCCTCGATGACAAGATGGAAGAGAACCCCCCATATTTGCTACATTGCCTACTGTCATTTTCCAAAGAGATGCTCAGGTTGCCGGTCCCAGGCCTGCAAAATCAACGAAACAATACCAGCATTTAGTTGCTTAATGTTCCTTAGCTGCTATCAGTTTAGCCAGACCTCCGAACCAGCAGGTTGCTTGGGGGTGGGTTGTCCTTGATTTTAAGCCCCTGCCGGTAGGCGTATGGGAGGCGCATGTTTCACTTCCTGGAGTTGGCCCCAGTCGCACAGTCCCCTGGAAGGCAGATTAGTTGTCCTCTGGTCGGAGCTGCTTGGGCCCAGTGGGGTACGTCGAGGGGCCCATTCTCCTTCTTTTCTGGGAGTCTGCGCCAGTCGCACAGTCCCCCAGAAGGCAGATTAGTTGTCCCCTCGGAGGTGCTCGGAGCCACTTTTTTTTTTTTTTTTTGCGGCACTGGGGATGGAACTCACAACATCGCGCCTGCCAGACAGGCGCTTAAGCCACTGAGCCAAAATCCCGGCCCTTCTCTCTTTCCTTTTATATTCTGTCTAGGCTAACCCCTAGTTATGATGGGTAGAACTATGCCAAACCAATCAATGGGCTAATTCACACTCAAGTAATCACACTAAGTAATCACCCTTAGTCCTAGCATCACATCATGAATCAATCCCAGCATCATGTCCTTGATCGAAGCAGCACAAACCTTAGATCCAGCCACCTCCAAAAAGCCCCACCTATGATTGTGTGAGGTTTTGGGGAGACATCTATAGATACAAGCCATTACAACCACAGATTTTCAATGCCAGCATTGTCATATATCAAAGTCGTATAAATATATGGGTCTTATCCTAAATTCTCTATTCTTTTTCATTGGGTATGTCTATTTCTGTGCAAACAGCATGCAACCTTAATTCAAATTTCCCACTTTTATTCTTTAGGAGTGTTTCTACTATTGTTAATCCTTTATTCTCGCACATAAAATTTAGGAGCATTTTTTTTCCACAAAAAAATCAGGATTTTGATTGCCATTGCACTCTTTTGATTACCAAGTAAATAAAAAAAATTTACAATACTGACTTTCCTGCTCATGTCCATTGCATCTCTCAATTTTTAGAATTCTTTTAAAATTTTAATAAAATGTTGTCATTTTTCTCTATACAAGTCTTGCACATATTTTATTTACGTAATTGATATTTTGATACTTTTATTAAGTATAGCTTTTTGAATATTATATTTTAAATGTTTCTTTGCTAAAGTATAGAAACAATTGATTTATATACTGAATTGTTCATAAACAATTATTATTTGTGTAGATTACTGGCCCTTTAACTCATGAGTCAATTAATTTCTAAAACATGTATTTGTTAGCTGTCTTTTATTAAACTTTTAATACTTATACTCTCAAGATGTGTTTTCTTTTTAAGATAGTTCAGAATACTTGAGACTTCCTTTGTGAACTAATATGCTTTCTATTTTTATAAACTTTTTCACGTGTCCTGGAAGTGAATGTGTTTTCTCAGTGGGATCCAGAGTTCCATACATCTACATTAAAGTTAAACAGCATTTCTGGAAGTACTGTGCTTGCCAAAACTAATTTCATTTAATAAGCATTCAGCTTAATAAATAATTAAATATCTTTCAATTCGATAACTCCAAAAATCTAGAATATAAATATTATTCCTTTTTTGCCAAAGCAGGGGTTAATGATCAAAGGACAATTTGTTCAAATTCCGCAGCAACAGCTAAAATTTGAACTTTAATCTATTATTTTGTTTACAACCGATTTCTAGGGTAAAAGCCACAGCTACTCTTCATTCCACCTCTCCTTCATCCCCAGTATCTATTGGGATGTAAGGCCTTTTAATTTTTATACCTCCTAAACTCTATGACTCATCTGACCTTTACTACTACTTTTATTTTCAGTAAAATCAATAGTCAAAGAAAATAAATGCCAGTGATAAGATACTAGAACCCAGGGTTACTGAGATGTTTAAACCCTTTCACCTACATTGCTTCATTGTACTTTTTTTTTTAAATACATTTTATTTCAAGGAAAAAAAGAAGAAGAAAAATAAAACAAAAATTCTCTTTTCTTTTTTTGTATACCGAGGCTCAAACTCAGGACCTTGCACTTGCCAGGCAGGTGCTGTGCCGCTGAGCTGTATCCCCCGCCCTCATTATTCTTAAGATTTATTAAAACAGGCAAGTATTACGAATTAGGAAACTTGTTCTCAGAGTTTATATAACATATTTAAACACCCAGACAATGGCAGATACAGTTCTGTAGAAGCTAGAACTCTTTCTATAGTCTTCTGTTTATAAAAATATTATTTGAAATAAAGTTTTAAAAAATATCTACTGTAAAACATCAGACTAAAGTCAGATTCACGGTGGGGAACAGTACTCTGAAAATCATCTCATTCAGTTTAATTTTCTCGCTTCAAACAACACTTAGGTCCCAAGTGGTGCTGTAGCTCGCTCAGTGAACAGGTTAGGATCTGGATCCCACTGGGAATACGGCCAATTACAGGGAATTATACCAGAGTCTCAGAATAAGGTTTCAATTTACAAATAGTTGTAGCACAAAAGGTCGAGGCATACAATTTCATTTTAAAACAGATTCCATTGCCTAGCAGAATGACAAATGTAATCACAGCGCTTGGATTATCGCCCTTGAACTGGGACTGGCAGAGAATGGAATGCAGGGGACAGGCAGCAGCAAGGTGCTTCTTTGCAGTAAACATATTGGGACCGAGGAAAATTGGAACCCACCCCAGGGTGAAAAGAAGGAAAGCCCAAAGCATAGCTTTGTTTCTGCTGGAGGTGAGGGCTCGCGTCGCTACCTGTACTGCGCAATGGTCAGCGTAGTCTCGGGCTGCGCCCCGAAGCCAGGCAAGTGCTGGTTTAGGTAGGCCTCCAGGGCTTTGAGGTCGAACTTGTGCTGGGGAAGCACTTCGGCGGTGTCGGGCTCTCTCCATGTAGCATCTCGCCCCATGATTGCCTCCGCGACCGCGGCACGCTGCGAAGAGCAGAATCCAGTGTCGGAGACTGCCAAAGTCCCTTAGGCTGCAGGGCATCTCCACCCGGCTGGGGCACGAGGCGGGGGCGGGGCCAGTCCCAGCCAATCACAGCCGCCCTCGGCGCCCTCGCCGGTTAACTTCGGCCTGCCATTCTAGACCTGTGGCCTGGATACCGGAAGGGCTCGGTGTGCGTTCCAACTCAGAATTTTACCTCAGAGTCAGAGACCTCAGTTTTAAAGCTAGCAAAGACACACTGGTCGCCACAGGCAAAGAAGGCCATAAAAGCCTCTTCACCCTCAAGCTTAAGGGGCCGTTGGGCGGAAGACGATAGGGTCCGCTTTAGAAAAGAGGTCGTCTGGCCCGCGAGCCCAGGAATAATAGATCCTGGCGTTCTGCCTCGCTGCTGACTTAGAAAGGCAGTGTTGTCGTCCGTCTTCTCTAGGTGCTTATAACCCTGGTCTTCCTAGTGCCTGCTCTAGCGAATCTAGTAAGAAAGGAAGCCAAGAGCAGCGAGTTTTCTCCGGGGGAGGGATGACGGCGACGCACCGGAAGCGGGACCTTGGGAGGCCGGCGGCTGTGAGGGAGACGTGTCCGTCTGAGAGACCCTAGGCCTGTGTCCTTAGGTGTCGGGGCTTGGAAGGTCGGGTCTGAGACTTCCTGTGTCCCCTCGCGGGCTCAGCCGAGCAGCGTGGGGCGGCGGCGGCGGCGGCGGGCTGGCCTGGGAGCGGCGGCCGGCGGGGTCCCAGCCATGGCCGAGTCTGTGGAGCAGCTGCAACAGCGGGTACGGGAGCTGGAGCGGGAGCTCGCCCAGGAGAGGAGTCGGCGGGGCCCGGGCGACGGCGACGGAGGGGGTGGCCGGGTCCGCATCGAGAAGATGAGCGCCGAGGTTGTGGATTCGAATCCCTACAGGTGAGCGGCGTCGCGAGTCCCGAGGCCGGGCGGGGGGGGTGGGACCCCTACTGAGGCTCCCGTGTCCCCCACCGTGGTTTCCTTGGGGTGGGGATCCCGTTCCACAAGGGGCAAAACCACACGTTAGTGCTGGTCCTAAAATGTTTGTTCTCTTAAAAAAAAAAATGAGTCATCCATATGGTGCTGTTTCTGTGCCTGCTGTGGACTTGTATTCAGCATCCTGTCGCCCTAGCACCTCCTAGTACACCTCGTTCTGCACAACACTGATAGTAACATTAAATCAGATGTAAAGCCCGCTAAGCATGAATTTCGAGTTTCAGGCAATCTTCCCATTATTTTACATGGGAGCAGGGTGGCAGGGAGCAGGGTCAACCCTAACCTGAGATTTTAAGGTACTTCTTAACTTGCCTGGCTTTCTTCTCCTTTCTATAGAAGGCTTGTCAACTCAGCAGGCAGAATGTAGTGCAATGGGCTCTAAATGGGCCATGGGCTCTAAAGCCAGGCTGAGTGGATTCAAATCTCAGCTCTCTTAGTAGACAGGTGAACTCGAACAAGTTGCGAACCTTTCTGCTTCAGTTTTTTAACTATAAGGAATGCATTGTAGTATTATCTACCTCTGTCATACTTATGAGAATTGAAAAAGCCAGTGTATAATATTTGTAGAGTAATGATTGTACATGGTTAACCCTTGTACAAGACTTTTATTGCTTATTGCATTTAGTAGAAAGTAATTGAGCTTTTACTGTATGCTAAGCACTTCAGTACTCAGTCTCCTCTCACCATAGCCCTATGTTATTGCTATTATTTTACTCTATTTTTAGGTGAAAAAATTGAGGCTTAGAGAGCTGCTTTAGATTATATATGCTGCAGTAAGTAATAAAGTCTGAACTGACACTACATTTGTTTTATCCAAAATTCACATGGAATTGTCTCCCCAGTAAAAGTAAATACTCTTGTAGTGTATGCATGTAACTCTGGAAGATTGAGGCAGGAGGATTGCAGATTTGAGCCCGGCCTTGGCAACTTTGCAAGTTATTGTCAAAAACAAAACAAACAAAAACAAAACAAAACATTTGTTCAATAGCATGGCTAAAAACTGGATGGTTTTAACATAGGTGAAATAGAGAAGGTTAGGTGATTGTTGCTTTTTCCCTTTAAAAAAAAAATGGAAGTTTTGGTTTAAAAAAAAAAAAACCTTAGTTGTTTTGACTCATAAAGCATCAGTGGCAGTGTTGGAGTGCACTATTTTAACCGTATTGCTAAATACAAAGAGATAATGTTCCAAATTTTTAGATTCAATAAGCATAAACTGGTATCTTATTAGAACAAGTGGAAGCTATTCCAGATTGACATCTTTAAACATTTGTAAATTTTACAAATTTAAAATAAAGACTTTGAAATTCTTGTTCCAAGTTGAAATAAAAAGGTCACTGTAGATTTTCCTTTTTTTTTTTCCTTTGGTACCAGGGATTGAACTCATGACCTCACACTTGCCAGGCAGGTACTTAGGCTACTGAGCTAAATCCCCGGCCCACAAAGGTCATTGTAATCACAAACAAAAATTTCAGAACCTAAGTGTAAGGTTATTATTTTCTATCTCATTTGCACTATCTGTATTTTTAAAAAATTGTCACATAGGAGATAGCAGTTGATATCTGTTTGCTACTATGTGAAAATTTGGTCTTTATTTTTTAAGTTGTTATTCATCTAGCTCAAGCACCTGTTTATCTATAGCCATCCTTCATGGGTATTTTTTATGCACAGATATCATGAATATAAAATACACAGAACTTCCTAAATGAAATAGGTAATCGACCCCCGGGATGAATAAAACTTGCGGAGCACCCGAAGAGTTTAAAACGGAGTGTTTATTGCCAGGCCTGGCGGCACAGTCTCACTTGGAATCGATCCGAGACTGCACACTGCGTGGCGACCTGGAGGGGCTTATATAGCATTAGGACAAAGGGAGGTGGGGTTAGTAAGCGCGGTTACAAAAAGTAAATTACATTGGTTAGTTTAAACGATCGGTTACATTCTTGGGGTAGTATTTCAGGAAGGTTTTGGGGGCTGGACTTACAGGAAGATTTGCTTAATATATTCCTTGGGTATGAGGCTAGGTGATTGTTATCTCATGACCCAGTTCTTTGGTCAGTTTTACTATGTCCCTGAGCAATCAGTAACTTTGTAATCGTAACTGCCCGTTCCTTGGAGCGTTGGGAGTGAGAGGGCTACGGGAAACGGGGACTTTCAGGGAGGTAGTAGTTCACAAAAGAAATCCTTTAGGGCAAACGGCACATACAGAACAGGAAAAAGACGCTATTTCTGTCACAGGCTATAACATTTCCCTACTGATGTTGTAACTCGAGTCCAAATCCTTGGATGAATGTTAAAGCTCCGATTCTCGAGGTACTGGTTGATATTCTTGAGCTTGAGAATGGAGCACCATGAGTTTTACATTTTGGAGCTGCCCCTGAAATTTTTGTATTATATTTATGACTCTGTTTGCTACACAGGGCCCTATGGTGATCATTAAGAATAACACTGTTAAGGGTCCTGCTAATGCAGATAACAATGCGGTGAACCAGGAGGGGGACTGGCCAAACCAAGACTCAAACAACCCTTGCTGAGCTTCCAACGCTTTCTGTCTTTGGTCTAATCATTCCCTGAGTTTAGCCATGGAGTCCTTAACAACCCCAGAATGGTCTGCATAAAAACAGCACTGTTCTTTAAGGGCTGCACACAGTCCCCCTTCCCTAAGAAAGAGTAAATCGAGCCCTCGTCTGTTTTGTAGGACCACTTCAGAAAGGGAGGTCAAGGAATTTTGCAGGGCCGTGACAGCCGTCTCTATCGACTTTAGATCTTGATTTACTGCAGCCTCTAATTGTTGGGTCTGTTGATTGCCCCGTACGATAGCAGCTGTCCCTGTTCCTACACCGGCCACAGCAGTCGCTCCCAGCAGCATTGCTAAAGTTAGGGATATTGGCTCTCTTTTGTACCTAGATTGTCCCAACAGCCTATTTTCTAGTTCTGTCCCTGTATGGTATAAAACTCTGGGATATATAGAAACCAACACACAATAGTCTGCAGAGTTATCGAATATTTTTGCAGACATGCAAGGCGTGATCCCTGTGTTGCACGCCCATTTTAACCCTGCAGGGGGTCAAAGATATCTGTCTCTTTTTTCTACTTGGTAAATTGCGGCGCATAGGGCCTTAGCATAAGGAGGAGGGTTACCAATACATGTTCCCTGTCCTGTAACTTCAGACAAGGTAAGTCTATGGTTATTGCTCCAGTCACAGAAAGTATCAGAGTGATGAGTGACATATGATTCCTTTTTGGCTATTCCCTCATAGTAAGGTGGTGACGCAGACAAACAAAGCCAACATGATTGAGTTAAATCCGCTTGGGAGTGGTTGAGCGCCGAGTAGGCTCCCAAAATCAGGTTATACAATCGATCACCAGATGGCATGGGATTGTAAGGAGTGGGGATGAGGACTTTAGAGGTGTTTAGTGGAGCTGTAGGTTTTGGCAGAGGCAGCAGACTTTTCTTAGGCAGTACTGAGTTAGGCCCTATTGGTATGGCTTCCGCCTTGGGGGTTGAGTCAATTTTTTTAATTTGTATTAGCCCCCCTCTGTCTGTTCCATCTTCCCAATGGCGTACTCCCCATATCATTCCAGTAAGCCATCTAGGATCAGCAGAGGTTGTTACTTTAATCTGAACATGCTTGCGAGGGGGCGGTGAACCCAAGTATTTGGGGCCATACAATCCCGTTCGACACCTTGAGGTAGGACCTCCCCAGCACTTTCTGGGCAGGAGACTTACTTGTAAGTGGGGGTCAGGGGAGGCAACAGTCCATTCAGTAGCTATAGTCTCACATCCCCAATAAGCACAATAGTAATGTGCTGGACTATTACAATAGCTAGGGCTTGAGGCTGGGCACATGTGGAGCCATCCCTGGAGACAGCACCATGGCTTGTGACTGGTCTGATAGGTCAACTGACAAGGGTGTACCAGGAAAAACGGTTCACCTGACCCTGTCCAAGTGGCTATAACCTTTTTGTCTTCCCACCTGGACACTTCCCACCTGTAAGGCTTGTGGAGATTGGGGTCTCCTGAGACAAGGAATGGAGGTAACAGCAGCCCCAAGAGCAGCTTTATGGTGGGGGTCTGGCCTATCATTGTTTAACTCTGCTGCACAACTCCCAGACAATTTAAATAGGCAAAGAGAGCAATGACGCCTAAGAACAAAAGCAAGAAAGTGACCTTATGACACAGGTTAAAATCTTGTGGCAAAACTGTCCAGAGACTCAAGGCAAATATGAATACTATCAGTACAAGTAAAGTAAACAACAGATTTGAATAACAGAGCATGAGTAACTTAGCTTTTTACAAGCTTGACCTTAAGGGGGTTACCCATTTGTTGTATTGTCCATCGAGTCTGTGTTTGTTGTATTGTCCATCGAGTCTGTTCGGCTCCCTCTGGAGGGGTGTCGATCACCTTGACGTGGGTGTGATGGATCCAAGGAGTCTTTCTGGCCACTTTAACCGCAGTGGGTGTCGAAAGCACGACCGTGTAAGGACCTTCCCACCGAGGCTCCAGTGACTCTCGTTGATGTCGCCTTATCAGCACCAGGGCTCCTGGTTCGATGGTCGAGTCTGGAGAAGATCCTGTTGGTCCTTTCACTGGTGGCGGGTGTTTCTGCTTAAACAACTGATGTATGGAGGCCAACACAGGTTGGAGAGCCTGTAGGGACTTAATGAGGTCGTGATTAGAAATCTCAGCAAGTTTTTCCTCAGACAACTTAGGAACTAGAGGAGGAGGGTGGCCATACATGGCCTCGTAAGGAGTGATTCCAGAAACTTATGGAGTGCATCAGGCCCTCAATAGGGTGAAAGGCAGGAGGGCCACCCAATTATCGCCAGTCTCTAGAGCTAACTTAGTAAGTGTCTCCTTTAAAGTACGATTCATTCTCTCTACTTGCCCTGAACTTTGAGGCCGATACGCGCAGTGGAGCTTCCAATTAATCTTTAATATTTGCATTAATCTTTGAGTCACTTGGGCTATGAAAGCCGGGCCATTTTCGGACCCCATGGATAGTGGCAAGCCGAATCGGGGTAATATCTCATACAGTAGTTTTTTTACTACCGTCAGTGCTGACTCTGATCTAGTAGGGAATGCCTCTACCCAACCAGTGAAGGTATCTACCAACACTAACAAATACCGGTGTCCTTGTAACCCAGGCTTTTTCATTTCGGTGAAGTCTATTTCCCAATGTTCTCCGGGTGAGGTTCCCCAATACCTGGTGGTCTCTAATGGAAATGAATGTTTCGGGTTTACCAGTTGGCACTGTGGACATCGCGAACTGACAGACGCTGTAAGTTTCGTCAGTTGAGGAATGAAGAAACGGTCATGAAAGAGCTCGGTGAGCTTTGATCCTCCCAAGTGAGTTGACTGGTGAGCCTGATGAATTAACTCACGTCCTAGTGCCTCTGGAAGCAGAACTCGTTTATCTGGCAACTGATACCATCCTCCTGGTATGTTTGGCTTGGCTTTCAGCTGGGCGGCCAATTGCAAATCTTGTCGGGTATAGACAGGTTCCTATAAAACGGGCGGGACCAGGAGAAGGGTTGGTACCGCTCCAGGCAGGGTCTCTGTCCCCACTGATGTAGTAGCTATTTGTTTTACAGTTTGGTCAGCCAGGTTATTTCCTTGGGCTACCGGGTCTGTTCCCTTTTGGTGTGCTTTACAGTGAATGATGGCCACCTGATGAGGCAACCATACAGCCGCCAGCAAGTCTAAAATCTGTGGGGCATTTTTAATTTTGTTTCCAGCTGACGTTAAAAGTCCCCTTTCCTGATATATCGCCCCATGGACATGAACAGTAGCAAAAGCATACCTGCTGTCAGTGTAAATGTTGATTCTTTTTTCTGCGGCCAGCTTTAAAGCCTCAGTCAGAGCAATTAATTTGGCTCTTTGGGCTGAAGTTCCCGGCTCCAGTCTTTCGGCCCAAAGTACATCTGTTTCAGTGGTCACAGCGGCCCCTGCCACCGTTTTACCTTGCCAGATGAAGCTGCTACCGTCAGTAAAGTAGTTGGGAGCGCCATCTAGGGGCAGGTCGGTCAGGTCCGTCCGTAGGTTCTGGTGGTTATTAAGAAGGCTGGAGCAGTCGTGGAGTGGAGCAGACGACGGGTCATCCTCCGGCATTAGAGTGGCTGGGTTCAGGGCAGTCGACGTTCTGAAAACCACTGAATCAGGATCTAGGAGCAAAGCTTGGTAATGCAAAATCCTGGCATTAGACAGCCATTTTTCTGGGGGTGCTCTGACAAGAGTCTCGAGGTTGTGTGGGGTCACTATTGTGACTTTCTGCCTGAAAGTAAGCTTTTTAGTTTCTTTAAGGAGTACTGCCTCGGCCGCAATGATTCTTAAACATGGAGGCCATCCCCCTGCCACTGGGTCTAATCTCTTAGAAAGGTAGGCCACTGGTCTTTGCCATGGCCCCAATGTCTGTGTTATTACTCCCTTCGCGATGTTTCTCTGTTCATCTACATATAGGGTGAAGGGTTTGGTCACATCTGGGAGTCCTAAAGCTGGTGCCTCAGTTAATGCCTGCTTTAGTAGTCTAAAAGCCTCTTCACAGGCCTCTGTCCACTCTAGAGGCTCTTGGGTCTTTCCTTTTAGGGTATCATATAATGGTTGAGCCATTTCTGCAAAATGTAAAATCCACAACCTGCAATATCCCACTGCCCCTAGAAATTCTCGGACCTGCCTCTTTGTTCTCGGGGAGGGGATCTGAAGAATAGCTTGAATTCTCTTGTTTGACAGGGCTCATTGTCCTTCTCGTATTTGATATCCTAAATAAGTCACTGACTGTTGGCATAACTGAGCCTTTTTAGCTGAGACTTTGTAACCTAAATCATTTAAGGACCGCAGCAGCTCCTCAGTAGCTTGTTTACAGAGCTCATATGTAGGGGAGGCTATCAATAAATCATCTACGTACTGCAGAAGCACTGCCCCAGGGTGGTCCTCACGAAAGCTCATTAAGTCTCTAGCTAAAGCTTCATCAAAAAGAGTGGGCGCATTTTTATATCCCTGTGGTAGGCGTGTCCAAGCTAGCTGCTCAGTCACCCCTGAGTCGGGATCAGTCCATTCAAAGGCAAAAATAGGTTGACTTACCCGTGCAATGGGCAAGGTGAAGAAGGCATCCTTGAGATCCAGTACTGTATACCAAACGCAATCGGGGTTGAGCAAGCTCAATAGGGTGTAGGGGTTTGGTACAGTAGGATGTAGAGTCACCGTTCGTCGGTTTATCTCTCGGAGGTCCTGGACCGGGCGGTAGTCCTGTGTCCCAGGTTTCTGCACTGGCAGCAGGGGAGTATTCCAGGGAGATGTGCAAGGAATTAGAATACCACATGATCTCAGTCTCTGAATATGGGTCTTGATTCCTCTACAAGCTTGGAGGCTTATGGGATACTGGCGCATCCTGATAGGGGTGGCCTGAGGCATTAGTTCAATTACAAGGGGAACTTGGTTAATTGCTAACCCCGGAGGATTGGTCTCGGCCCACACTTCCGGGATTGTTTCCTGCCATTGTAACAACAACTCAGAAATAGCTGATTGAGGTGTAGTTTCATTTCCAAGCAGTAGGTGTCCCTCTCCCTCTGGGTAGAGGGCCATAACTTGAATTGGCTCTTTGTCTATGTATAACTTTGGCTCTTTAGAGTGAAAACTAATTTGAACTCCCAGCTTATGAAGTAAGTCCATACCAAGGAGGGGATCCGGACATTCAGGCACCCAGAGAAATTCATGTCGGGTAACTTCATGCCCAGGACGAGCCAAATTGGCTGTCACTTTGGGATAGGACTTATGGTTCCCTGTTGCTCCTACCACATTGATTTTGTCTCCTGACAGGTTTCCCAGTGGCTCTGTTAATACTGAATATGTGGCGTCTGTGTCCACCAGGAAACTTACTGGTTGCCCCCCCACTTGCAGGGTTAGCCGGGGCTCGGGGGGAGGCGGTGAGCCCTGACGCCCTCATTGTTGTTTTAGGAGCACTTTGGCGTCTCTCTCTAATTTGGCTTTTAACTTTGGGCAATCCTTTCGCCAGTGGCCTATTTCCTTACAATAGGCACATTGGTTTTTCTCCAGAGGGGGGCGACCTTCGTCCTTTTTCTGTTTTGCCTTAGCTCCCCTGGTATCTCTCTCCGCTTCTCTCTCACAGAGCAATTCTAGCACTTTGGTCATCTTCTTGTTAGTCACTTCTTGTATATTCTCTCGGCTCTCAAATACCTTGGCTGCTATCTCAATCAGCTGACTAAGAGGCATCCCCTCAAATCCTTCTAATTTCTGCAATTTGCGTCTCACATCTGGGGCCGATTGGGACACAAAGGCGATATTAATTGCCCTTGCGTTCTCTGGCGCGATCGGATCTATCGGCATATATAGCTGATAGGCTTCTAAGAGGCTTTCTAAAAACGCTGCAGGAGACTCATCAGCCAATTGTCTTACCTCGGAGTCACGGGATAGGTTCGTGGGCTTCTTAGCTGCAGCCCGGAGCGCATCTAGAAACCTTTGGCGATATTGGATTAAGGCCTCCCTACCTCCACTGGTGTTGGGGTCCCACTCCAGGCGAGAGGAAGGAAAAAGCCGCTCTATCTCTCGTGCATCAGCAGAGGGGGTTCCATCCGTCTCACGAACACCTCTCTGTCCAAGTGCTCGTATGCGCATTCGCTCCTCAGCTGTGAAAAGAACTCAGAGGATCTGTTGACAATCATCCCAAGTGGGATTATGGGTAGAGAAAACAGATTCTAAAAGGTTAATTAAACCTTCTGGGTCTTTAGAAAAAGGAGGGTTTTGGCTTTTCCAATTGTAGAGATCAGAGGTGGAGAAAGGGGTATAAACAAAAACGGCACCTCTTAGGTCCCCGGGTACCGGCACTTCACGTAAGGGAAGCAGTGGCGCCGCCTCTGCATTCACTTCTGAGGGACCAGGGCGTGCCTGGCTCCGCGTACGGATTGGGCTGTGAGGCGGAGAGGGAGGGGTGGTGGAATCGGGTGGAAGTCCAGGGGAGGGATATGGGGGAGGAAATAGAAGGGAGGGAGTTAAGGGGTCAAGGGGATCTTCTTCCGCCTGCAACACCGGAGGGGCGGAGGCAAGCCGCGGCTGGTCAAAAGTCGCCTTCGATTTGAGAGCCGCCTCGAAGCCTCTGGGTGGGTGCTTGATCCAGCTCGGAGGGTCATAAATGAGGTCGATCCAAATTTGAATGTACACTATCTGATCAGGATGAGAGGGAGGTCCAAAAACATATTGGCGAACCGCCTGGGCGGTCGCCATATCAAAGGTACCGGAAGGTGGCCATTTTCCCTTTGTTCCAACCGGCCACTCCTGCGAGGCAAAAATCATTAGTCTCCCTTTGTAAACAGGCTCCCCATAGCCGGCAGCTCATTTTTTAAATTCCTGAAAATGATCAAGGACCAGGTTAAGAGGGGTGGGGTCCTCTCTGTAACTGGATTGACCCATGGTCGCCTGGAAGGAAGTTCGGTTAGGAAAAACACAAGGGGCTAACAAACCACACAGAGAGGACAGGCTAGACATGCACGGTAACAAGACAGAAACTGACAAAACTAGGCTGCAGCCAAAAGAAAAATCAAAGAAAATCAGTATACGCTCCGAACAGCTTTAAGAATCAAAAAGGCTTCCAACGAATTACTAAGTTTACCGATTGCCAGTTGGCCAAACGGATTGAGCTTAGGGCGTCCGACAGATTGCAAACGGTCTGGCGACCAAAGAGAAACAAACCAATCTGCCTTCCTCCCGCCACTCGCTCCCAAAGGTGAGGGCGTCCCCTCCAAAACTCAAGTCGTAGACTCGAGCTCCAAATTTTGGCGCCACCAAAGAAGCCTCAAAAACAAAGTCAATACTTATTCAAAAGAGATGTCCGTGGATTTGGGTCGGGGGGCGTACTTCCATCCCGGACAAGCCCCCAAATGAAATAGGTAATCGACCCCCGGGATGAATAAAACTTGCGGAGCACCCGAAGAGTTTAAAACGGAGCGTTTATTGCCAGGCCTGGCAGCACAGTCTCACTTGGAATCGATCCGAGACTGCACACCGCGTGGCGACCTGGAGGGGCTTATATAGCATTAGGACAAAGGGAGGTGGGGTTAGTAAGCGCGGTTACAAAAAGTAAATTACATTGGTTAGTTTAAACGATCGGTTACATTCTTGGGGTAGTATTTCAGGAAGGTTTTGGGGGCTGGACTTACAGGAAGATTTGCTTAATATATTCCTTGGGTATGAGGCTAGGTGGTTGTTATCTCATGACCCAGTTCTTTGGTCAGTTTTACTATGTCCCTGAGCAATCAGTAACTTTGTAATCGTAACTGCCCGTTCCTTGGAGCGTTGGGAGTGAGAGGGCTACGGGAAACGGGGACTTTCAGGGAGGCAGTAGTTCACAAAAGAAATCCTTTAGGGCAAACGGCGCATACAGAACAGGAAAACGACGCTATTTCTGTCACAGGCTATTACACTAAATAAGTGTGAGAGACAGGAAAGAAAATGTGCAATTACAATAAAGGTGGTAAGAATTACGATAGGGAAAGTACAGGGTAAGTAGAAAATATAGAAAGTGGTTTGTATGTTCTCAACATTGTTTAATTGCATCAAATGATACAAAAGAAATAAATTCCCTGACCCTCAAAGTCTTTTTGCTTTAGTTGGAAGATTAAATGAATGTGAAATACTAAAAAAAACACAAATAACTGAATTATGTGGTATAGAATGTAACTATAATTTGTAGAGAAACTGGAGAGAGCCAAGTAGAGGTTTTGAGATTAGAATACCTAGTTTCAAATCCTACTCAGAAACATAGCTCTGAATATTATTTGACAGTTAGCTAGGTGGGCAGTAACTTAATCTGAAATTTCCCCCTAATTAGAAAAGGGGGGTTGCAATACATTCTTCTCAGAGTTATTTGTAAAGATTAAAGGGAGCATCAAGATACAGGTGGATCACAGGACTTTTACTATCACTACCCAACTTCACTAAACTGACAGTGAAGAAATTTTTTTAAAAAGGAGTAATCCCCATTGAAAACAGTAGATTTCTATTGATAATTAGGGGAAGAAGGCCCAAGCCCTATTCTTGAAGATTACAGTGACATAATTTTGGAAACTAGAAAAGGGATGAATGAAGCAAGACTGGTTTAACAAGAGTTTAAGAAGTTGAATCTTAAGCCTGCATCCTAGTTAACACTACAGAATTCCCCCAGAAGACTCGGAAATAGGCATAGGTACTTCTAGAAGGACTTAAATTAGGGTTAAAAACCTTTTGGTTGAAAGTCTTAACATAACAAAACAGGTCCCAAGGACCCCTGTTCCACTGTGGGTGGCTGAGTAAATGCGCTTGCCTACCGGGACAGAAGATTAGACATTTATTTATTGGAGAGAGTGTGGCAGAATTTTTATCAATAACTGTGGCAGGTTTTTATGCCTAAAGCAAGGGATAAACAATGTTACATAACAATAAATCGAATACTTAC
The DNA here is from genome assembly GCA_004363535.1 of Dasyprocta punctata. NCBI lineage: Eukaryota > Metazoa > Chordata > Mammalia > Rodentia > Dasyproctidae > Dasyprocta > Dasyprocta punctata. The sequence goes on from RJWM01021898.1 coordinate 33,733, forward strand.
GCATTCACACCTCTCCATTTAACTGCCTTGGCTTACAGCCAAGAATAAATACCTTTCCAGTTGGAGTTTGAAAAATTCTTAAAAGTTTTTTTCTTTATTGTGTTTGTGATACATAATAAATACATTCGCCAAGGGGAATTGGTACATATACATTTGAAATTTTGACAACTTTTACTTTCCCTTCTTTTCCTCTCACCTCCTCCCATCAGATCCCCTTCCCATTGCCACAGTTTATCTCCTTGTTTCTTATCACCTGTCTTTTATTTTGCTATATCTATATTTTGAGTTTCTCATATAAGAGAAACCATCCATTGTTTCACTGTGTCTGATTTATTTCACTTAGCATTATGAACACAGGGTACCTCCATTTTCCTACAGATGAACCAAATTTATCCTTCTTTATGACTGAATAGTACTTCATTGTGTTTATATACAGTACTATATTTTCTTTATGCATTCATCTTTTGCTAGGCATATATGGGCCATTTCCAAGATTTCACTGGGTGTTGTGCTGCTGTGAACATCGGTATGCATATATAAGTGTAATATGATGTCATTAACTCTGTTGGCAAGATATGTAAAAGAAGTATAGTTGGATCAAGTAGCATATCTAGTTTTGTTTTTTTGAGACATCTCTGAACTGATTTCCATAGTGGTTATACTAGTTTACATTTCCACCAACAATATAGAAGGGTTCCTTTTTCCCTACAACCTTGCCAGCTTTTGTTGTTTTTTGAGTTCTTAGTGATAGCCTTTCTTTCTGGAGGAAGAAAAGTTTTTCTCTGGAAAATCTCATGGAGTCAAAAA